>JAJMKE010000065.1:0-82718 GCA_030569195.1 Hyphopichia khmerensis
GGTGCAATTTTTTGCTAACAGATCATAATACATCACTTACAGAGTGTCAAAAATCTAAAGAAGCGATTTTAAATTAGAAGTTATACTTATTAATTTGTTTTTCATTCTTTAACTTTGTTATATTTTGTTTAACTTTGTTTTGTTTAAGGTTTGCAACACTGGACCCCTTTAAATAGAATAGTCTCCCCTTAACAAAAAAAAGAAAAGAAAAGCAAAACAAACAGCAGAACAAAAAAAGACAATTGCCAAAAAAAGAAAGAAAATCAGGTACCCGAAGGGTGTGTCCTTTTCAAATCGGTTCGTTTAGTTAATAAGTCTTTCATACTTAGAGATTTTTCAATTGAAGAATTGATTTTAATGATTTCACTAAATTTTAAATTCATTTTAGTTGAATTATTCAAGTTTAAATTATTCATTATTAAGTAGATATCATCACTATTGGATATACTTAGTAGTAAATTTTCAAAAATTTTAAATATTGATAGGGTTAAACTTATTAGTTTAATTTCAATATGATCACTTATAAGTAGATTATCAAAAATTTTAAACCAAATCTCTAAAGTAAGGAAATTTTCAGTAAATAAAGATAACCACCAATTTAAAGTAATGAATTCAATTTGAATCTTTAAAAAATTTAAGTGATTAAATAATTTTGGCATTATTTTAGGGAAAAATGATTCAATCATAATTTTTGTATCAATTCTAATAAATTTTAATGATTTATTATCAAAATAATTAATGATTTGATTATTTGATGTAACATATTGAGGTAAGAATTCATTAATTGCAACAAATAACCAAAATACATCTTCTTCTTGATGATTTAATCCTAATAATAAATTACCAACAATTTTATTCATTCCTTGACAATAACCAATTTCTGGTTTATAGATTGAAAATGCATATAATATTCTTTGTAATTTATAAAAATTTCGACCTGGTTGTGAATTAATTAAATCATTAAAATATATATTCGATGGTAATGTTCGATGTAAATCTAAATTTATTTGATTTATACTTTGATTTGTTTCTTCATTTAAACTATTTTGAACTAATCTTTGATATTCTCCAGGTATTTTATAATTAGTTGCCCCCAGTAATTCCATCCATAATTGTAATCTATACTTTGATGGTATTCCCAGTTCAACTAATTTAATTAAATTATTATATATTTTAGGTAAAGTTGGTATAGTTTCTTCTGTTTCAATTTCATTTCGTTCTTTTCCAAGTTTAATTAAATTTAATCCCTTGATTCCAAATATTTCTTCATTCTTTAATATTTTCCCTCCTTTTTTATTCTTATAATACTTTTTTAAAACTTCTTTTATAAAAATTTCCCATTTTTGATTCATTTGATACTTCTTATCATCATACATCTTACTTAATTCTTTTAATTTATTAATTGGTATATTCGTTTCTTCTTCTCCTTGTTCCTTCTTAACTTTTTTAAATTTTAAATCATCAACATCATTGAAAAATCCATATTGATCCGTATTCAATTCTTGCGTTATCTCATCTTCTTTCTTCCCTCCTTCTCCAGAAATAATATCATGTAATTCAACCGGAGCTGGAAATTCATTATCATTCTTCTCAACTTCCCTTATTTCTTCTTGTCGACTAATTAATGTATCATTCAAATTAGGTGTAGATTTACTCTTGGTATTATTAAACCATTGAGTTAACCATCCATTTGATTTGGTCTTATTAGGCTTGGTTTCAATTGGTTTGCTTTCTTCATTCTCAATTAATTGATCTTCAATTGCATCCCCAATAAAATCTCCTAATACCACATCTATATTATGATCAAATTTTAAATTATTCAATTTCTTATCAATCTCTAAACTTGATAAATTCCCATATTCATTACACATTTTTAATAATTCTTGTTCTCTTAAAAATTTCTCCTTCCTTAATATTATTAATTCTCCCTCTTTACTAGTAAGATCCTGTGATAATTGCCTTATCAATTGTATTGCATCATCATTAAATTTTAAATGAATCAATTTCTTGATTTGATGATCTTTTAATTCATGTAAATTTCCTCCCAATACATATCCATCTCCTCCCATACTTGATGACGATGTGGTACTTGGTACCGATTCTGATAACCCAAATAGACTATTGGTTGTCCCTACCTCATCCGGAAATAAACTTTTTTGTTGCTTCCCCATATATCTATTTTTATTGTATCTATCTATCCCTACATGTCCTAGATTAACTAATCTTATATTTATTTATTGTTGAGAACTCTCAGATTTTCTTTGCTAATCTGCTCGCTCTCTCTGGCGATTCGAACCTCTGTATTCCTGAACAACCATTCCATTTGAAATATAACAAAAAAAAAACTACCTCTGCTTAACGAATCATCAGCCTTAAGGTGACTGACACCTGCTGCGATTCAAATTACCAAAAAAAAAATGGTAAAATCTCTTTGTAAAGCGTGTCATCTTTATGCAAGGACAATGCTAATCTTCTCTGTATTGTTAAAATTGACGAATGTACTATCTCGAAAGATAGTACGAACAGTTTTTTTTCTGCTCAGATATGGGTTTCTCATTTTCAATTTGAAAATCCGTACACTGGCCGCGAAAAGATCCGGACACCTTAACAATTTTTCTCAGCGAGAGCAAAAAACCAAAAAAAAAAAAAAAAAAAAAAAAAAAAAAAAAAAAGAATTGCCACCACCAGTAAGAAATATAGATCAGCTTCAATTGATAAAAGAAGTTGAATTGAAATTTAACAAAGGTTCATTTTTAAATCATTTTAATAGATTATAAAAAGAAAAATATAAAGTAAAGACAAAAAGGCAATGATTCTTCGATTTAGATCAAAAGATGGTATGTTCAGAGTCAATGCTGAACCAAATACTGATTTTTTGAATACACTAGAAGAATTGGTTAACAAAATTAAAATAAAAAATCCAGAAACAATATCTGTAAGTGATAAACCAAATGATAAGGGCCAGCCTGCAAATTCATTTACTGGGAAGTCAATTGAATCATTAGGATTGAAAAATGGTTCAATGTTGTTTCTTAATTATAGTACGAGTGATATCACCAATACCCCTTCTTCCACTTCTATAAATGTTTCTAAACCAACTAGCATATCAATTGATCCAGTCTCAATTCCAAAGCCACTTGAGGTTGGTCAATTACCTGTTGATGAATACTTGGATAAGCAGGATGGATATATTAAACGTAATAAATCATCCATGTGTCGTCATGGTGATAAAGGTATGTGTGAATATTGTTCACCTTTACCACCTTGGGATAAAAATTATAAGAAAGAGCAAGGTTTTAAACATATTTCATTCCATGCTCATTTGAATGAAATTAATGATCAAAAAAATAATAAAAATAATGCAACATCTTATATGGCACCTTTAGAAGAACCAAATTATAATATTAATTTAAAATGTCCTTCAGGTCATGCTCCATATCCTAAAGGAATTTGTTCAAAATGTCAACCTCCAGTTATTACATTACAACAACAACAATTTCGTATGGTTGATCATGTTGAATTTGCTGATCATTCAATATTGAATAATTTTATAGATTCTTGGAGACAAACTGGATTACAAAGGTTTGGTATATTATATGGTAGATATGAAGCTTTTGATAAAGTTCCATTGGGTATAAAAGCAATTGTTGAAACTATTTATGAACCTCCCCAAGCTAATGAATTAGATGGTATTACTTTATTAGATTGGGAAAATGAAAATCAAGTTGATCAAATTGCCGCTTCTTTAGGCTTATATAAAGTTGGTGTCACATTCACTGATCTAATAGATTCAGGTATGGGTAATGGAACTGTTTTATGTAAAAGACATAAAGATAGTTACTTTTTAAGTTGTTTGGAAGTTTTAATGGCGGCTCGTTATCAAAATAAATATCCAAATATTACAAAACATTGTAATAGTGGTCAATATTCTTCCAAGTTTGTTACTTGTGTAATTTCTGGTGGATTACAAGGAGAAATCGAACCAAGATCTTATCAAGTCTCAACAAGCGCAGAAGCATTAGTAAAAGCCGATATTATAACTGGATCTACTCAACCTTCCCAATTAATTGTAAATCAATCAGATGGTAAAAGATATGTCCCTGATGTATTTTATCTGAAAATTAATGAATATGGTTTAGAAGTTAAAACTAATGCCAAACCAAGTTTCCCAGTTGATTTCTTATTAGTTACATTACTGGATTCATTCCCATTGGATCCAAAACCTTTCTTCCAAAATGGTTTTGCTATTGAAAATAGAGATTTCTTGGGTGAATTGCAAGATTTAAATGCAGTTTACAAATATTTGAGTAATGATAAGGGTGATGGTGGTCAATTATGTGATTTCCATCTATTAACCTGTTTGGCTAAATTGGATATTTTGGGTAAAAATGAATTTGATTTGGTTCTTAAATTTGTTAAAGATCGTCAATATGAAGACTATCTTCAATTGGTTGAAAGTCCTGGATGGATGACTTTAATTACTATCTTAGAACATAGTCACTAGATACAATATAAGTACCTTACGTAATCAGCAATACAATAAAACCTCATACTCAATAGTACAAGAAAATTACCAAGTAAGTAACGTAAATTAACAGAAAATAATAATAAAAAAAAAATAATAATAAATTTTGCAGTAATAGCTCTGTATGTATTCAGTTTGGAAGCAATTTGATAGAAGCTCCGTACATTTTGCTACGCATTTCTAAGAATTTGTTAGAATATTCTAGATTGTTAGTAGTGTGCACACCAGGTGATGATGTGCTAACATTATTCTTTTTGTGAAGGGCACACTGAAAAATTTAATGGCGAATCTATCTTTTTTTTTTTTTTTCTTCCCTCAAGCTACTTTTGATTTATTTAACCATCAAATCTTCCAGCGAAAAATTTTAGGGTCTTTCTATTTCTTTTGAAGATTTTTTTTTTTGTTTATTTAAATTCTTTTATAGACTTGTTATCCTATTATATTAATAAATAAGAAAAGAGAATTGAATAATGTCTACTCCATTCGGTGTTGATTTCGGTAACAATAATACTGTCATTGCCTGTGCTAGAAACAGAGGTATTGATATCATTGTCAATGAAGTTTCTAACCGTTCTACTCCATCATTAGTTGGTTTCGGTACTAGAAATAGATTTATCGGTGAAACTGGTAAGAATCAACAAACTTCTAACTTGAAAAATACCGTTGATAACTTGAAAAGAATCTTGGGTTTAAACTATAAAGATCCAGATTTTGAAATTGAACAAAAATATTTTTCAGCTCCATTAGTTGAAAATAAAGATGGTGGTGTTTCTGCCAAAGTTAGATTCTTAGGTGAAGAACAAGAATTTACTTCAACCCAACTTTCTGCCATGTACATCAATAAGATTAAAGATATTACTTACAAAGAAACTAAAGGTAATATTACTGATATCTGTCTTTCCGTTCCAGTTTGGTACACCGAAAAACAACGTCGTGCTGCCTCTGATGCTTGTAGAATTGCTGGATTAAACCCAGTCAGAATTGTTAACGAAGTTACCGCTGCCGCTGTTGGTTATGGTGTCTTCAAAGCTGGTGATTTACCAGAAGATAAACCAAAGAAGGTTGCCTTTGTTGATATCGGTCACTCTTCTTTACAAGTTTCTATTGCTGCTGTTAAGAAAGGTGAATTAAAAATCTTAGGTTCCGCTTATGATAAACACTTTGGTGGTAGAGATTTCGATTATGCTATTGCTAATCACTTTGCTGATGAATTCGTTGGTAAATACAAAATTAACGTTAGAGAAAATCCAAAAGCTTTCTACAGACTTTTAGCTGCTGCTGAAAAATTGAAGAAAGTTTTATCCGCTAACACTCAAGCTCCAATCAATGTTGAATCTATTATGAATGATGTTGATGTCTCTTCTTCTTTAACCAGAGCTGAATTAGAAGAATATGTTCAACCATTATTAGAAAGAGTTCATATCCCAATAGAAACTGCTTTGAAAGATGCTGGTCTTGCTTCTTCTGAAATTGACTCTATTGAAGTTATTGGTGGTTGTACCAGAGTTCCAGCCTTAAAAGCTAAATTAAGTGAAATCTTTGGTAATAAATTATCTTTCACCTTAAATCAAGATGAAGCCATTGCTAGAGGTAATGCTTTCATTTGTGCCATGCACTCCCCAACTTTAAGAGTTAGACCATTTAAATTTGAAGATTTCAACCCATACTCAGTTTCTTACTTCTGGGATAAAGAAGAAGAAGATGAAGATCATTTGGAAGTTTTCCCAAGAGGTGGTCTTTTCCCATCAACCAAAATTATCACTTTATACAGAAAAGGTGATTTCGAAGTTGAAGCTAAATACACTAATAGAGAAGAATTACCAAAAGGTACTGAATCCACCTTGGTTAAATGGACCATTAAAGGTGTTGTTCCAAATGAAGGTGAATCATCTATTCCAGTTAAATTGAAATTAAGAAATGATCCATCTGGTTTCTACACCATTGAATCAGCTCACACTGTTCATGAACAATTAGTTAAAGAATTAGTTGAACCAAAAGAAGGTGAAGAAGTTGATGAAGATGCCGAACCAGAATATCGTGAAGTTAAAAAATTGGTTAAGAAAGATGATTTAACCATCATTGCTCAAACCTCTGCTTTACCTGAACAAGCCAGAGAATCATTAACTGAAAAAGAAAACTCTTTAGTTATGGAAGATAAATTAGTCGCCGATACTGAAGATAGAAAGAATGCTTTAGAAGAATACATCTATGAATTAAGAGGTAAATTAGATGAACAATATAAAGATTTCGCAAGTGATGAAGAAAAGACTAAATTAACTGATATGTTAATGAAAGCTGAAGATTGGTTATACGAAGACGGTTTCGATTCATCTAAAGCTAAATACATTGCCAAATATGAAGAATTAGCTTCTATTGGTAACATCATTAGAGGTCGTTATTTAGCTAAAGAAGAAGAAAAGAAACAAGCTTTAAGACAAAAACAAGAAGCTTCTCAAGCTGCTGCTATGGCTGAAAAATTAGCTGCCGCTAGACAAGCCAACAAGGAAGAAAAACCTGAAGAAAAAGCTGAAGAAAAAGCCGAAGATGTTGATATGCAAGATTAAGCAGATGTCTTATAAATTTTCATGATAGAGTCAATGTTTTTAAAAATCAAAAAAATCACAATATAAATGTTTTTCATCGTCTATACACCAATGTAATGAACTGATAAACCGGGTTTTTACCCCAATCTTATGTTTTTTATTCTTTCTTGTCGTATATATATATACATTAACCTTTTTTTTATTCCTTTCTTTAATATATTTAATCATATAAGGTTTGTACCGAAAACAAAGCCTGTAGATCATCTGAACGGCGCAGATTTGGTTTTTAAGCTCAGTCTCTTTCGGACCGATTTCTTTTTGAGAGAAAATTTTTTTTTATTTTTTTTTTTTTTTTTTTTTGAAGAAAATGCTGGATTGACTGAGATTCTTGAGTACAGTACTGTATATTTGTTGAACCAATCTCTTCAACAAAATTTTTGATGATCAATGAAGCATTTAAGGTAACCATACATTCTAATTGATATACCATTAAACAGTTACTATATAATCAAAACTTTAATTAATTAACCAAACTAATATTCCCTACCTCCTGCTTTCTTTACCTCACTACCTTCAATTTCCTATATTCTTTCCTTTCTGTTTTTTTTTTTCATTTTTACTGTATTTCATCGGTTCTGTTGTCATATTAGTTTGATTGATCTTTATTTCCCACTGATTTGCATTTCTTCATATTGTACTATAATTAGGTTGGTTTCAAGTAATATTAATCCTAGCACTTTTTCCAAGGTCCAATCCGCCACCACCTTTATTCTTTAATTCTTAATACAACTTTAATGCCAAACTCCCAAAAATCAAATCTTTCCATTGCCATACAAAAAGCTGAAAACGATCAAGAAGAGCAACATAATCATCACCTCAACTCTAATCATAGTCTCCACCTGCAATTTGTGAATACACATAACAGCTACCCTCATGTTGAGGAACAGTCCACTTTTCATGAAAGTCACTCACCTCTTCCTAACTTAATATCTCAACCAACTCCGACCGTGGGTACTACTTCATCGTCTGCGAAATCCTTCAAACCAGATTTGTCACCCATTGAAACTTCCTTCCCAGGCTCAGTATCCGAAATTAAAAAGAATAACTCTGCAAATGACTATGAAGTCGATGATGATGTGAATGAGAACGATGACGATGATGGTGATGATGACGATGATGACGATGACGACGATGATGCCCCCATGAATCCTGCTAATGAAGAAGATCTAAAAGATTATGTTCTCGGGGGTTATCATCCTTGTTTCATTGGTGAAAACTACAAAAATAACAAGTATACATTGGTGAGAAAATTAGGATGGGGGCATTTTTCAACTGTATGGTTGGCTCGTGATAATGATAAACAATGTCATGTTGCAATGAAAATCGTTAGAAGTGCAAAGCACTATACTGATACTGCAGTTGATGAAATCAAGTTATTGGATAGGGTGACTACTTCCGATATACATCATCCTGGCCATGAACATGTGATCCAATTATTAGATACTTTCACCCATGAAGGTCCAAATGGTGTACATGTGGTGATGGTCTTTGAAGTTTTGGGGGAAAACCTTCTTGGTTTAATTAGAAAATATAAACATCGTGGTATTCCAATAGTATTCGTTAAGCAAATTGCTAAACAATTATTGTCTTCCTTAGACTTTTTGCACCGTAAATGTGGAGTCATTCATACCGATTTGAAACCTGAGAATGTTTTGATTGAGATTGGAGATGTCGAACAGATTGTAAGAATGGTCGAACAAGAAGAATATCAATCTAAATTAGAAAAGAAATTACGAAGATCAAAATCCAAAAATTCGACCTCAAATACTGTCACCCCAAATTCGTCCTCCCAAAACACACCACAGGCCAATAAGGTAAATGACACCACAAGTTCACTTTCAAAACAATTAACTAACTCACCTTCTTTAGGTAGATTTGGTCGCCGCTCAAGAAGACAAACTTTGATCACTGGCTCGCAACCTCTACCATCACCATTGAGAACTTTTAGTAAATCATTTACAAATGTATATGGGTTATCAAGTTCTACGGCTAATACTCCGGTCAAAACAAGCTTCAGTCATGAACAGGATTTTCAAACTACTGGTGTTCCTGTCAACTCTGACTCAAACCCTAATTCAGATAAGCAAGATACTTTGAACAATTCATTATCTTCCATGTCTATCTCCAATAACACTACTACTGAACCAGTTCAAATACCATCCACTTTTGAAGACAACCAACAGGACGATACAGCAAATGATAGCTTAATAATCAATGAAGATGAAATCATCTCTGTGAAAATTGCCGATCTTGGTAATGCATGTTGGACGCATCATCATTTCACTGACGAAATCCAAACTAGACAGTACCGTTCTCCTGAGGTTCTTTTGGGTTATCATTGGGGAGCTTCTACCGATTTATGGTCGTTTGCTTGTTTGATTTTTGAATTATTAACTGGAGATTATTTATTCGATCCAAGAAATGGGAAATCTTACACAAAAGATGACGATCATATTGCTCAAATCATTGAATTAATAGGCCCATTCCCAAGAGCAATGTTAAGAGAAGGTTATTATACCAGAGACTTTTTCAATTCAAGAGGAGAATTACAAAGAATTCTGAAATTAAAACCCTGGGGTTTGAAAGATGTTTTAATAGAAAAATACAATTTTTCACATAGTGACGGGATAGAAATTTCTGAATTTTTGTTGCCAATGTTATCTTTGCAGCCTGAATCAAGGGCTGATGCTGGTGGTATGGTGAACCATCCGTGGTTGAACGATGCCCTCGGTTTGGAAAATGTTGTTCTTGAGAGACCCGTTGGTGGATCAGGTGAAGATATTCCCGGTTGGACTAAAGAGATCAGCCATCAAGCCTCCAATAAATTTTACAATGAGTATCCACACGCTCATTAAATCAATCAATACATTCATTTCTATTTATTTGTTTCATGTTAAATTTCCATCTAATGCATTAATAATTTGTACAATCGTTTTCTTTGCTGCACAACTGCTTTTCATTTTGTCTTTTCAATTCTGTATATTATTTTTGTCTAATTTAATTTTTTTGTTTGGTTACTAGTCCTTTAACATCAATGATAAGTCATTCCTTAATTACGCAAAGAATTTCATAACTTGATTTATTAATATGCGTTTATATCTAATTCTAATGTTTTGCATTTTATATACTCCGGAGATTTTACAATACTTAATATTCACTTAATAGTGTACAACGTGTTTATATATAAATATATAAGAGTAAAAAAAAAACTAATAAATAAAGAACTTGGTAGAAACAAAGTATGCAGAAAGGGCCAACCCAGTGAATTAAAGTAAAAATGATATAAAAAAAAAATGTGATATTAATGAAACAGGAAAAAAATTAGTCATTCGAATCATAGAAGAAAAATGGAAGGGTTTATTCATCATCATTAAGCATTTTTGACATGAAAGGACCATCCAAATGGTAGCCCAATTTAGCATAATAATTTCTAACACCAACACCAGATATGACACTAATTTTTTCTGAACCATGTTCTTCTTTAGCGATTCTAGCAGCTTCTTCCATTAATAAGGTACCAAACCCTTGATGTTGAAATTTTCTTGGATCTCTTGAATGTAATGGAACAACTGAACCGTAAACGTGTAATTCCCTAACAATAGAGGTTGGTTGACTAGTGAATTCTTTACGGTAGGTATATTTCTTAGATGCTTTACGCAATCTTAATAAACCAATCAAAATATCTTTCTTGGGATCTTCATAAGACAAGAAAGTTTCCCAACCACCATTAGCGTAGTAATCTCTTCTAATTAATTCGACTTGATCTGGAGCCACTTTATGATGAACTTCTTGAATACCAACTTCTCTGGTACGAACATCTCTACAGGAAGTACCGAAATCTTTCATTCTAGCTAATGCCAATTCTCTCAAGTTACCATTTTCAACACCTGAAGTAACCAAAGGCATTGGGATATCTCTTTGAACTCTATAAATACGAGTCCAAGGTGGAACTAAGGCCAAAATTCTAGCCACTAAATCTATTAAAGCATTAGCATTATAAGATTTATATAAACCTTTTTTCCATAATTCATATAAACCAGTACCACGAATGACTAAAGTTGGATATAATTTTAAACCATCAGTTCTAAATTCTGGATTTTCGAAATATTCTTTAAATTGTTCTAAATCTCTTTCCATACCAACGTTAGGTAAATCCGGCATCATATGACTGACAACCTTATAACCAGCATCTTTAGCAACGGCAAAAGTTTCACAGACTGATTTAACAGTATGACCTCTATTAGTATCTCTTGCAACATCTTCATAAACCGATTGAACCCCAACTTCTAAACGAGTACAACCATATTTTAACATATCACTTAAATGAGTTTCAGTACAATAATCAGGTCTTGTTTCAATAGTAATACCAACACATTTAGTTTGAGATTGTTGAGAAAATTTGATTGCTTCATCAATATTTTTACCATTAAAACCAGTTAAAGCATTATGTAATTGAGTGATAAAACCTTCTCTATAATCAATTGGTAAAGACATAAAAGTACCACCCATAATAATGTATTCGACTTTATCAATTGAATGTCCTAATTGTCTTAATTGTTCAACTCTACCTCTTGCTTGTTCATATGGATCATATCTTGCTCTAATAGCTCTCATAGAAGTAGGTTCATATCCAGTATAAGACTGGGTTGAATATTCGAAATCAGAATCAGGACCCCCTGGACAGTAAACACAAATATTACCAGTATAAGCAATATGAGGACATCTATGAGGTTTACACATAACCGCAACAACTGCAATACCAGATGCAGTTCTGACTGGTTTAGCCTTTAATTTTGGAATCAAATATTTCTTATACTGATCTGGAATGGAGGATATAATATCCGTCAACCTTGGTTGCTGTTTCAATTTATATTTCTTAGCATATCTAGTAATTAAACCATTCAAATTGATATCTTTTGAATTTTTCAATGATGCAACCAATTCTAAAGAGATATCACCACAACATTGAATAAACCTTTCTTTTTCAGGAGCCAACTTTTGTTTTCCTCCCTTCTGCTTTTGAGAAACTTGAGCAGCAGATGGCATTTTGAAAACTAATAAACGTAAACTTTTAAGACTTCTAAAGAAATAAAGGTTATCTTCTATGATCTCACTAAAGACTCATCTCTCAAAAGTTTTTTTTTTCCTTTTCTTTTTCTTTTTACTATTGGAAAGTTTATCCGCTTATGTAATCAATATTGGTGTACGGGTATAAAGTGCTGCGAAATTGGTTATGTCGGATCTTCGATAAGCAAATTACTTGCAATCAAATAACCTCTAGCAGGCAAAGTAGTTCAGAGTAAATCGAATTGGAAATTCTATTTTTCAAAGACATGCCAATCAATAGTTAGAAGGATAGTCACTAGAAATTTAGTATATACTTCTAATGCATAAACTCATCTTGCAGCCAGTCCTTTGTTGTAATTATTCCGCAAAGAAAAAAAATTTTTTTTTTTTTCAACGATTTTTTCTTGCCAATGAAAAATGTTCAACTTTGAATTAACTTTTATATTACTTTCTTCTTCTTCTTCTTCCTTACTCTCTTGTAATTACAGAAAAGATGGCTCAAGAATTAACTCATCCATCCGTTAAAGATGGCTGGTTTGCTGAAATTTCCGATACCATGTGGCCAGGTCAAGCCATGTCCTTAAAGGTTGAAAAAATTTTACATGTTGAAAAATCTAAGTATCAAGATGTTTTAGTTTTTAAATCAACCAATTATGGTAATGTTTTGGTCTTAGATAACTGTATTCAAGTTACTGAACGTGATGAATTTTCTTACCAAGAAATGATTACTCATTTAGCTATGAATTCACATCCAAATCCTAAGAAAGCCTTGGTTATTGGAGGAGGTGATGGTGGTGTTTTAAGAGAAATTTTAAAGCATGAATCAATTGAAGAAGCATGGTTATGTGATATTGATGAAACTGTTATTGAAGTATCCAAGAAATACTTACCAGAAATGTCAAAATCATATAATGATCCAAGAACCAAAATTCATATTGGAGATGGTTTTAAATTTTTAGCCGAATATCAAAATCAATTTGATGTTATTGTTACTGATTCATCAGATCCTGAAGGACCAGCTGAATCATTATTTCAAAAACCATATTTTGAATTATTAAAGAATGCTTTAACTGAAAAGGGGGTTATTACTACTCAAGCTGAAAATATTTGGTTACATATGGATATTATTTCAAAATTAAAAGAAGATTGTAAGAGTATTTTCCCAGTTGCCGAATATGGTTATACTATGATTCCAACTTATCCATCTGGATCAATTGGTTTTATGGTTTGTTCAAAAGATGCTCAAGCAAATGTTACTAAACCATGTAGATTTGATTGGGATGATAAATTTGTTAGAGAAAATTTGAAATATTATAATAAAAAAATTCATGAAGCTTCTTTTGTTTTACCAACTTGGGCTGATGAAAGATTAAATAAAAATTGACATTAATCATAATCAAAGATTGTTTCGTTTATGAATCTTTTTTTAATGATTATGATTTGATGTATATATAATAAAAATGATTTTTTCTCAATAATTACAATCTGTAGCAATTTGTAACTGCAAAAAAAAAAAAAAGTCGAGCAACGCATGTTTACTTAATTTTCACATTAATTTATTATAATCTATAAAGATGCAAAAAAAAAAGAAAAAGAAAAACCATATACACGTATAATACTCATAATTCGTCACTTTCGGGATCGAATTGTCCTAGTTTGAATAAATTGGATTTATCCAATCTAATTTTTTTACAAAGAACCCAATCATATAAAGATTCATCAAATTCTCTAAATTTTCTATTGATTAATAAATCACCATCATCAATTGCCAAACTGAAATTCATAAACCACTCAATGTAATCAACCCAAACATTAATTTCATTCATAAAAGGTAATCTTGTCATCATACATAAACTCAGAAAGATAAATAGAATTCGTAAAGAGAAATATTGTCTTTTTTTCAATAATTGATAAAATTTATCATCACTAAACCAAATTTTTTTAAAAAGGGGAACTGGATTATTTAAATGAATAGAAAGATGGATTGAATTTGATATAACATCAATTGAATCATTCAATGTTTTAAAAGTTGAATCATCAATTGTTGATTTAATTTGATTTAATTGATTTTTTAATTTAACAATAATTGGATAATTTTCATTATTAAAAGAATTAATTGAAGAAGAATTTGATCTTAAAGATTTTAAATAAGTTTGATCTGATTGTAATAATTGTTTTAAATTTGAAATATTAGTTGTATCGGTCCCCATTGCTGCGAAAACCAAAATTTCTTGAGGGGTTAAATTAATTTCTTTAAAATTAGTTATTAGAGGTTTTGAAGGTAAAGTTTCTCTTATATATTTGGCAACTTTAACATAAATATTAACATTTTGACCATAAGTTTCATTATTTGAAGATAATATATTTGATAATTTAGGGGATGAAGTAGTTGATTCAATTGGTTTATCGATACTTTTAATGATATCTCTTTTAATATCAGCTGGAGGATCTAAATTCATTGCTCTTAAACTAATTAAAAACTTATTTAATGAATATTGAAATAATTTAACCACATCTTTTGTTATTAATGATTCTGGATCTTCAATTACATTAATCGGTAATGGTGATGTACAAATTGAACGTAGACGAGGAGATATTGATCTTTCTTCTTCCATTTCTTCTATTTCCTTATTCATTTTGTTTCCATCTACTTCCTTTCCATCTATTTCATTCAATAAATTTGATATCTTAGTGAAATCAGATTTTTCTTCCGATTCTTGTTCTGATATTGATACTGGACTTTGACTCAAAGATGTATTGGTTGATGATGATAATGATTTTGCAATGGGGAAATGTCGTATAAATGCATCGGGAGACACCACTCTATGGCTATATCTAGAAGATTTCATGATTTTGTTATTATGTATATGAGAAACTGTATGGTATCTGGGATGTGGATGCACTAAATTTGATAAACAGTCCAATGCCTGTGCAAAAACCGTTAGTATTAGTCTTCTGCTAACAAAAAAAAAAAAAGTCCTAACAATAAAAAGAAAAAAAAAAAAAGGAATCATTTTTCGCGGTTAGGTAAAGGGTAACATACTGATGATGATGAATTTCTACTCAATTCATCCGAATTAGTTAGTAGTGATTTAATTTGAGTTGTAGGATTAGAAGGATTCCCAGTCATATTCAATCATTTATTGAATCAAAATATTAAATGGAGTATAATAATAATGAAATATAATAATGAAAAACCTTTTCAAATGCTCAAAGAAATAAAAATTTTCAATTTAACAATCTATACAAGCAGAATGATTAGAATGCCTTAATTTGGAGACTCAATGCGAAATAAAGGGTAAGTTAGATATCCACTGCTAGAGTGGGGATTGGAAATAGTGGCAATATCTGGTGGGGGTTTAGGGATTGGGAAAAAAGAAAAGTTATTCAATATATTAAACCAGTACAACAGTATAACATATTATAAAATTAATCCATGTATATCCATATATACATATTTGTATAGATTTATACGTTTATATATATATATACATACATATACATATATAATGAAATATGGAAAAACAAAAGGAAAGAAAAAAAAAAAATTTTTATATGGTTTGTGCAAGGTTATTCCGAAGTGAGATTTGAGTGCCCAATCGGATGACACCCGGCACCGAGGTCTATGGGTTTGGAAAGTAACCACCCTTGACTACAACAGCCAGAGTTTGAGTGGGGAATTACGTGCAATCTTTCTTTTGCAACTACAACCTAATCAAGTTTAGGCTTTAACTGATGGCTTGTCCAATTGAACCCGAAGAAGGTGATGTTCAAAAAGGGAACTGTCGCTAAAACCCACTAACCAAAAGGAAAAAGAAAAATATATAGTCCATCCGGCGTTAATAACACTAAAAAATATATTCTATATACATATATTATATATATTATATATATATGTTAGTATATGTATATACTTATAGAGAATCGGTATTTAGTACTCAACTATTCCAGTTCAATAGCAATTCGGTTAAAGCAACATGGATTGAAAAAATCAGTTGATTTTATACTTAAAGTTTATAGTATATCCACTTGTATCCGCGTTAATAACAAGAATGTTTCATGTTCCATACGTATATATATATGTATTTATTTATATATATACATATATATAACTATATATGTATGTATATATGTATATACATACATGTACATGTATGAATGAATCGGGGTTTTGAATTTCCTCAAATGACAAGCGTCGGAGAAAAGGTCAATTGCATCGTATTTTCATTATTATACTTTTCTAAACTATTATTGGAGTTAAGTCATATTATTGCCTTTTCGTTTATCAATTTTTTGAAATAATCCATTGGATATGCTTTATCGATTGTTTTATATAAAATTTTTCCGTACTATGCTTTGTTAATTCAATTTTCAATTTCAAGTTTTAAATTGGCAATTGCCAATTGATAGATGCCCCCACCTTTCGATATACCTTTTCGCTAATCCTTTTCGCTAAACCCGGTATTAAGAATTTCTCATCACTTGCAGATCTATTTTCTACGGGGTTAGTCCTGTTGTACTGATAAAGCTACTTCAGCAGTACTTGAATTTAAATGTGGTAGTGCTTTTACCGGTCTTTTTTGGGGTGGAACTTTTTTTTTTTTTTGCTTTTGCTTTGGCTTCTTTTTCTTTTGCCATTCTCAGCTACTTGCTTATCTATAATCACTGTTCCTACGAATCATGTCCTTTGTAAAAGGAAAATTAACTGAGGAACAACAAAGGAGAATAGTAAGTTGAATAATGGTTTTCTCTTTTCTTTTCATAGAAATTATACTAACTTCTTCAAAGGCAGCTAATCGTCAAAGGGCTTTGGAAAGACTACAGAGGCGTAATGGTAATCCAATTCCACAAGTTGCTGCTCCAGCACCTGCTCCAGTTGCTCCAGTGCCAGCTGCTCCAGTGCCAGTTACACAACCAGTAAAATCAAATGAAAAAGTAATACCGCCATTACCCAAAATAAACTTAACCCCGGAACAAAGATCAAAAATTGAAGCAAATCGATTGAAAGCACAAGAAATTCAAAAAAGAAGACAAGAACAGAATAGAGATGCATCATCAACTCAACCTTCAAATAAAAAAAGAAAAGAGTATCAACCACCTTCTATAAATAAAAAAGATTATATTGAATATGATTTCTCTACAATGAAAGATTCAAAAGGTGGATTTGTTAATATAGATGATTCTAATAATGATTATAAAAATTTAGAAGATTGGAAAAATGAACAACAATTATCAAAACAAATATTAGTTAAAGATGATGCACCTCCTTTAGAACCAGATATTGCTCCAAAATGTTTTGAATGTCAATCAATTGAAATTGACTTAAATCTTTATAATAATTTTAATCAGGTTCGTGTTTGTAAAAAATGTATGAAATCTAATCCTGATAAATATTCCCTATTAACCAAAACTGAATGTCGAGAAGATTATTTATTAACTGAACCAGAATTACAAGATTTATCTATATTACCTAGAATTGAAAAACCAAATCCTCATGGATTTTCAAGAATGCAATTATTTCTTCGTTTTCAAGTTGAAGAATTTGCTTGGAAAAAATGGGGGTCTCCTCAAGGTTTGGATGATGAATGGGAAAAAAGAGAACAACTAAGATTGGTAAGAAGAGATAAAAAATATCAATCAAAATTAAGAGAAATGAGAAAGAAAACTAGAGCTGAAGAATATACTAGAAAATTAAGAAATGGTGTCGGTTTGGGTGAACGTCATATTCATGATTGGTCGGCTCCTTTAACCTTACCTGATGATGGTACGGGTCACCGTACCATCAAAAAAAGGTGTATTGATTGTGGTGTAGAAACTGAAGAAGTCATAATATGAATTCCTCCTTTTACATTTCTACCTGTTTTTGTATTTTAACGATATTATGCTTGTTCCATTTATGTATTATTGTTTATAGATGTACTATAGTTTCATTGGGTCCTTGTTCTTGTAGAAATTGGTAGAATAACTTTTTGGCTGCTAAATTTTTGCATTTGGTAGAAAAGTATGGAACAAAAATTGTGAGACAGAAAAGGAAGGTATTGTCGTGCGCAATGGCAAATCCATAGAGCGCAAAAAAAAAAAAAAAAAAAAAAAATTTATGGAAGCTGATGGAAGCTTCTTTTTCCTTTCGACGACTTGATTTGCAACTGCGATTTTCTTTTCACTTTACACATATAAATACTACTAAAGGATTTTTTTTTTTCATATACTGGTTCTTCTTCTTTTATACCTTAGTATTATCAATTCAATTTAACTTATCAAAAATGTCTGACGCTAAAGTTGAAACTCATGAATTCACCGCTGAGATTTCTCAGTTGATGTCTTTAATCATTAACACTGTTTATTCAAACAAAGAAATTTTCTTAAGAGAATTAATTTCAAATGCTTCTGATGCTTTAGATAAAATTAGATATGAAGCTTTAGCTGATGCTTCAAAATTAGAAACTGAACCAGAATTATTCATTAGATTGACTCCAAGACCAGAACAAAAAGTTTTGGAAATTAGAGATTCTGGTATTGGTATGACTAAAGCTGATTTAGTTAATAATTTAGGTACTATTGCTAAATCTGGTACTAAGGCTTTTATGGAAGCTTTATCAGCTGGTGCTGATGTTTCTATGATTGGTCAATTCGGGGTTGGTTTCTACTCTTTATTCTTGGTTGCTGATCATGTTCAAGTTATTTCTAAACATAATGATGATGAACAATATATTTGGGAATCTAATGCTGGTGGTAAATTTACTATTACTTTAGATGAACAAAATGAAAGAATTGGTCGTGGTACTATCTTAAGATTATTCTTAAAAGATGATCAATTAGAATATTTGGAAGAAAAAAGAATTAAAGAAGTTGTTAAAAGACATTCTGAATTCGTTTCTTATCCAGTTCAATTAGTTGTTACTAAAGATGTTGAAAAAGAAGTTCCAGCTGATGATGAAGAATCTGAAGAAAAGAAAGATGAAGATAAAAAGGCTAAATTAGAAGAAGTTGAAGATGAAGAAGATAAGAAGGAAAAAACTAAAAAAATTACTGAATCAGTTACTGAAACTGAAGAATTAAATAAAACTAAACCTTTATGGACTAGAAATCCTTCTGATGTTTCTCAAGATGAATATAATGCTTTCTACAAATCTATCTCTAATGATTGGGAAGATCCTTTGGCTGTCAAACATTTCTCCGTTGAAGGTCAATTAGAATTTAGAGCCATCTTATTCGTTCCAAAAAGAGCTCCATTCGATGCTTTTGAATCTAAAAAGAAGAAGAATAACATCAAATTATACGTTCGTCGTGTCTTTATTACTGATGAAGCTGAAGAATTAATCCCAGAATGGTTATCTTTTGTTAGAGGTGTTGTTGATTCTGAAGATTTACCATTAAACTTGTCAAGAGAAATGTTACAACAAAACAAAATCTTGAAAGTTATTAAGAAAAATATTGTTAAAAAATTGATTGAAACTTTTAATGAAATTGCTGAAGATCAAGAACAATTTGATAAATTCTATACCGCTTTCTCCAAGAATATTAAATTAGGTATTCATGAAGATCAACAAAATAGAAATGCTTTATCTAAATTATTAAGATACTACTCTACTAAATCTACTGAAGAATCTACTTCATTATCTGATTACGTTACTCGTATGCCAGAACACCAAAAGAATATTTACTATATTACTGGTGAATCCATCAAAGCTGTTGAAAACTCTCCATTCTTGGATGCTTTGAAAGCTAAAAACTTTGAAGTCTTATTCTTGGTTGATCCAATTGATGAATATGCTATGACTCAATTAAAAGAATTCGAAGACAAAAAATTGGTTGATATTACCAAAGATTTCGAATTAGAAGAATCTGAAGAAGAAAAAGCTCAAAGAGAAAAAGAAGTTACTGAATTTGAACCATTAACTAAAGCTTTGAAAGAAATCTTGGGTGATCAAGTTGAAAAAGTTGTTGTTTCTCACAAATTAGTTGATGCTCCAGCTGCTATTAGAACTGGTCAATTCGGTTGGTCTGCTAATATGGAAAGAATTATGAAAGCTCAAGCTTTAAGAGATACTACCATGTCTTCTTACATGTCCTCTAAGAAAACTTTCGAAATCTCTCCAAGATCTTCTATCATCAAGGAATTAAAGAAAAAGGTTGATGCCGATGGTGCTGAAGATAAAACTGTTAAAGATTTAACTACCTTATTATATGAAACCGCCTTACTTACTTCTGGTTTCTCCTTAGAAGAACCATCTTCTTTCGCTGGTAGAATTAACAGATTGATCTCTTTAGGTTTAAACATTGATGAAGAAGAAGAAGAAGTTGAAGCTGAAGTTGGTACCTCTACTACTTCTACTGATGCCGCTCCAGAATCTTCTATGGAAGAAGTTGATTAAATTTAAATGAAGTTACGTATATATATATTTTGTTATTTTTTTTTATAGTCTGTATATTCTCTTGTTATTATTTTTTCGATGTTCTTTAGTATATTCATTTTGAATTTCGTCGAAATGATACAATTTAATTAATAAAAAAATTAGCTATTGTGAATCTTTTTCGTTTATTGTGTAAAATTACTGCGAAATTTATATGGACTCATTCATAATCTGAATACTTGCTTTAATCAAATCTTCAATGGTATTGAGAACAGTCTGGGCTTGCTCTCTGGCCAATAAATCACTGTCAGTCTCAATAATGTATCTGAGACTGGTAGTAACTTTCTCTTGGTATTCCTTAGGGAATATTACAGCATCTGATGATGAAGATGTACCAATAATTAAATCATGGATTAGCACGATCGCAGCTCTTCTCATTATTGCCTGTTCTTTGGAAGTTTCGAGTTGCAAAATTCCTAAAACACAATCGAGTGCATCCGTCAATTTACCAACAACACCTATTGGATTTGTATTACAACAGGTTCCTAATAATGACATGGCTGACATTCTTAATCTATCATCCACTTGATCGGACTCGTTTTTGGGTATACGAATTAATGATATTGCACCATCAAAAACTAAACCGGCCAGACCTCCAGAAAATAATTCATGTTTGATTTGGATATATCTAAGAAGAACTTCACCAACCTTTAATCTTTCATCTAATTCAGCATCTTTTGTCTTATTTAGATAAATCGACACTAGGTGTGGCAAAACTTCATCTTCGTTGAATTCTAAGAGACTCTCAAGGCCCTTGATAACATTGAGATATATATATGGTTCAGGATCTTTTAAGTTTATTAAATGGAGATTGATTACGAAGTCTAGAGAAATCACAGAACTTTTCAATTCAATTAATTGTCTAAGCAAATAAAGCCCATGAGCTCTTATAGGAACAAGAGGATCATTCAAGCTCGTAATGGCTCTCTTGAGAATCTTGGAATGGAGATCAATCGTACTAGTTGGCTTGGTGTCTCCATCCAACAACATTTTGATTCTATCATGTAATGCTTGAACTGAAGTATTGACTGCCTGGTCCGTAGCTTGAGTTTCCAGTAAAGATGCCAATAATTTTCTGATATCACGAAGAAGATCGATGGATCTTTGATCCAATTCACTTGCTTCAGACAAAATCACTGATAAAAGTTCTAAAACAAGGGGTAACACATTTGAGGACAATTCTTGGTCAATATCCTCATCATCAGAATCATTGTCAGAGTCAACAATGATTTCTTGTGACTTATGCACTTTTGCTCTTTCATTTCTTTTGAGTATTAAGAAACTCTTCACGATATCTAACATTTCCAGTGGCGTCTTGGCTAAGCTATCCTTGAATTCATTACCCATTTTTTCTAATAGTCTCAAATCAATCAAAACGAAAAATGCATCATCATCCTTGTTGTCAGAATTGATTTCGAGAGCCTTTTCCTCCAATCCTAGCCATCTTTTCAATATAATTGAGAATAACCCTTGAATTAGCTCATCTTCAAGTTCCTTTAAAATTTCCGTGAAATAAATACAAGATGAATCCAATTTATCTAAAAACGTATTAATCTTGTTAGAGCTTGAATCCCCTATTTCGTTTCCAGTGCTTCTAACAATCTGAAGTAATCCGTTAGGCCCAAACTCAAATTGCCAGTGATTACTTCCCATTATCAAAAGATTTTTAGATATGTTGTCAAGGTCTTTCAAAGCCGCAGAATTATTTTCACTCTCTACGGTACCAATTATTGTAAAGTAACTCACAAGAATTTGCAGCACTATTTCTGTTGACTTTGAATGTGATTTGAGATATGTATAGTACGACCACAATGGCAAAATAATAGGCCCCATTATACTCGCTAATAATAGTCCTGATAAATTGCTTTTTGTTAGGGATATTAAAACATTAATATTATTATTTAATGCTGCTTCGCTCACTAATATCAGGGAATCAAGATTATCTCCAGGGTTAAAATTCTCCCAAATATGCTTGAATATAAAGTCCCTAGCCACAAGGGGATTCTTATTCCAAAGTTTATCTATTACAAATCCCAAGCAACTTGTGATAACTGGCTTATCAATGCTTCCAAGCTGATTGTAGATTTGATTACCAATTTTCTTGAAATATGTCACAGTGCTGATCGACTTTGGTTTCAGTAAAATGACACTTGAAACATTGTCAAACTTTTCTATATTGATCTCGTCATTGTCACGTAATCCCAAAACGAATTCACAAAGAGCAGATACGCCATCTTCAGCATCAAAATGAAGGGTCAGCAATTTCAGCATTATAAACTGTTTAAAAAATGGTGGACTTGGCGTGGTAATAAGTAGAGAGTAAGTTTGAAATAACTCAAAAGTATCGGGAATACGGGTAACGAAATCATTATACTCTGACAATAGTTGAGATCTATCTGAAGTGTCGAAATATGGTATAGTTATGAGAGCAGCTGAAATGGTTAAAAAATCGGAATAACCAGTTCCTTTAATTAAAAGGTCCTGAACATCAGATTTAATAGAAAAAATGACTTTGAGTTTATCATAAATTAACCTCAACAAGCTTTCATTATTTTCAAACTTTTCCTTGTAACTCTTTGCTCCAACTATATCGGGCAATTTTTCAATTTTAATGGGTTTCTTATCCTTGGAAAAATCATTGAGTCTCCTCTTTTCAAAAGGTATACCGATTTTGAAATTATGAAGAGCAGGATATATACCGTGTATTATTATCAAGTTGACAAGCTTGCCGAAGGTTTTGATATCATGAAGGGATATCTTAATTAGGTTTTCGTCCCCATTGACAGGCTCACTTTGATTTGAAAGATCTCTGATCTCAATGAGATGATCTAATAAATTTTCAACGACTTTAAAACGATCATCAAATTCTGAAGACGAAGTTAGTTCCATTCGCTCCTTCAAAGTTGCAACTCCAATATTGTACAAGTCGCCTTCTATTAGCTTCAGAAGTTTTTGAAATGATTTATCTAAAGGCGAATTGCCTAAGTAATCGGGAACATTAAGACCCTTCCGATTTTTATCAGGATATACGTCTTTTGCATTTCTTCTTACTGTAGTCGTCTTCTTGGAAGCAAAAGGATTCTTCACTTCCTTGTTTGGTTTTATATTAGCCTCGTTGGAGATAGGTATTTCTTCTATCTTTGGAGGCATTCTATCCACACCTATAAAGCTCAGAGATAGATTGGTTTGAATCAAAAAAGGTTATGGAGATTACAAATATGTCTTTACAGATTGTATGCAGTCTTCTCTTCATCTTCTTCTTTTTTTTTTTTTTTTTTTTTTCAGTCATCGCATAAGTTTTCACCATCAACCTTTTAACTTAATACTATTCTACCCCAGATTGAGTACTTTTTTAAAAAATATATATATATATCGATAGATCCTCGATCATTCAAGGTATTCACTTCCATAAACTTCCTATTTATAAAGAATATAGAGCCCTGAATACAAAATGTCTGAGTCTGAAAAGATTACTTTAACTCAAGAGGAAATGGACTGCATCATTTATGATGCTAGGGAAGGTGACTTAGACTCTTTGAAAGAAATATTTGCCGAATATCCTTCTGAGCTTTTGTTGTCTATAAAAGATGATATAACTTTAAGTACACCTTATCATATGGCAGCTGCAAATGGGCATTTAGAAGTCATTAAATATTTATTATCTATTATTCCAAAGGAGGACGCTATCAAGTTAGCCAACCAAAAAAATGAAAGCCTTAATACTCCATTACATTGGGCAGCCTTTAATGGACATTTACCAATTGTCCAATTACTCTGTGAAGAATATAATGCTGATGTGTACGCCAAAAATGAATCGGGACATGATTCCATTTTCGAAGCAGAAAATAATAACCAAGAAGAGGTTGAAAACTGGCTATTAAATAAATACGCTGTCGAAGACGGCTTCAAAGTTGAAGATCAAGGTGAAGACACTAAAATTACATATACACCAGGTAAAGAAAGTAAGGAAGCAGATGAAAAAGCAAATGAGGCCGCTGCTTCTGCTGCCGCTTCCTCTTCATCCACTTCGGATGAAATAAATAAACAGACTGCTGACTTAAGCATTCACTAGGCATATTCTCTTTCATTTCTTCATATCTCATATAGATTCTAATATATTTGTACATTATCAATTAGGCAAGGCATAGATTAACTATAATTATGATCCGTACCGCAACTAACGGGTCGTGTGTATGCTGTCAATCACTATATATAAAATTTTTCTTACATTTTTTTTTTTTTTTTGTCTGTGCTCAGTGTAAGAAGAATTTTTCAAGAGTTAGTCAGTTAATAATAAAAGTGATTCATTAATACTCAACCCTATATTTATTTCACATAACACAGATAATATGAGTGATTTAGGTTTTGATCCTACTTTAAAAAAGAAGAAGAAGTCAAAGAAGACTGAAGAAGGTTCTGCTTCAGCCACTGCCTCCCCAGGTGCAGATGATCTTGGAGATATGTTTGCTGGTTTAAAAAAGAAGAAGAAGTCTTCTAAAAAGCCAGAAGAAAGTGAAAACTCTCCATCCCCTGCTGTTGATGATGTTACTGCTTCATTCGATGATTTGGGATTAAAGAAAAAGAAGAAGAAGTCAACTAAATCTGTTGCTACTGATTTCGAACAACAATTAGAGAAAGCAGGTGTTGAAGAAACCCCTGTTCAAGAATCTGAAGAAACTAACACTGCAGTTGCTGGTGGTTTACCATATAACGAATTATTATCTCGTTTCTTCTCGATTTTAAAACAAAATAACCCAGAATTAGCTGGTGATAGATCAGGTCCAAAATTCCGTATTCCTCCTCCAGTTTGTCAAAGAGAAGGTTCAAAGAAGACTTTATTTGCCAACGTTCAAGAAATTGCCACTGTTTTACAAAGAAATCCAGAACATTTAATCCAATTCTTGTTTGCTGAATTGGGTACTTCAGGTTCCATTGATGGTGAAAAAAGATTGGTTTTGAAAGGTAAATTTCAACCAAAACAAATGGAATCCGTTTTAAGAAGATACATTATTGAATATGTTACTTGTAAAACTTGTAAATCTATGAATACTGAATTAAAGAGAGAATCCGCTAATAGATTACATTTCTTAAGTTGTAAAGCTTGTGGTTCAACAAGATCTGTTTCCTCCATTAAAACCGGTTTCCAAGCTCAAGTCGGTAGAAGAAAGAAGATGTGAGCTAATTAGCTTTTCATCTTTTTCTTTCATTAATGTCATTTTGCTCCCCCTTTGGTCTCATGCAAGCTTTATCAAAGCCTTTTAGGTTGGGTGAAAATGTTGAGCCGTATGTATATAACCTTAAGGCTACTTTCATTAAACTCAATGATGCTTGAGATTAATTGGGTCAACACTTTCCCCCTTTTCTTTTCTACTACCATCTATTTTCTACATCCCTTTCTCTTTGTATAATACAATAAATACATTATCCTATATAAGTCGTGAGAATTAACTGTAAGTCCTTATATTTTAACGTTTTCAGAAACTTTTCTTAGTGGAACACACCAAGTACTGGCATCAGTTTTTATCATCATGTAACCTAATATCTGGGTCTTCATTTTTTCAATGGCACAAGTTAATTCTTCCTGATCGGTTATAGAAGAGAAAGACTTTACCTGGTCCACGATACTGACGAAAAATCTAGTATCGTCTACTGTGAAGCTTGGACAGCTTTGGCTTATTTTAGCTCTGTATAAATTATGAACATCCTCCGTAAGTTTGGTGGGTATTGAGAATAAATGTTGTAAACACTGTTCTTTTTCTTTACTTGGGTCACCATCATCTTTAGACACCATGATCCAAGAATCATTAGACGAGTTGGTATAAATGGAAGCTGATGAATCATTTGGCGGGCTCGAAAAGTTGGTAGGTATCTTATTAGCAGCTTCATTCGTTATTGGATTGGAGTCAGTTCTATTGAAGTCATGGCCAACCCGTTTCACTCTTCGTCTGTTTCCTCTTGAGCCCGTGGCAGTTGGAGTCGGCAACATGACCGAAGGACAGTCATTCCAACCTTCCATTGGGTCCCCTCGTTGGTATTTTGTTAATGTCATTAAGCTTGATATTAGAAGCTATGAGTTAAGTGTTTTAAAACCCTGAACAAAATTAAAGACCCTTAAGAATAATTTCGTAGTTGTCTTTTTTCTTCGGGCAAGTTTTTTAAAAACTGAGCCGCTGTTTTAATTGAGGGGTTTTCTGATAAAATTCAAGTAGCTGAAGTATCAATGAGCTATCTTGGATTCCGGAGTTATATATGGTTCGTACTATCCAAATTCATTGCGTGTTCGTGTTTCTATTTCCATCTAAATGTTTTTTTTTTGGGTTTTGGTTTTTGCGTGTTTTTGATTCTAATTTGCAATACAGACAGGTGCAAAACCCCCATAATGATACAATTTATTTAAGATATACAAATAATGACAATTATGAGCGATTTGATAAAGCGAGAGCTTTTTCGAGTAGTTCATCTACGTTGGGTCTTTTACTACTTTCCAAATTCAAACATTCTTTAATCAATCCTAGTAATTCATTGGAGTAACCCTTTTTATCTTCTGGTAAAGCATATTTACCTTGAGCGATTGCCAAATTAAGACTAGCACCTTGTTCAATTTCTAATTTTTCAAACGGAGAAAAGCCGAAACAACAACAGTATAATAAACAACCAAGAGACCATACATCTGTTAATTCGGTAATTTCTGAATTAGTGGCCACGTCAAGAAGTTCTGGGGCACGGTAAGGTAATGTACAATGTTCTTGAGCAAAGTCTGTCAATGTCAAAGCTTGCTGGCGGCTCTTTATCGAAAACCTTGCTCTTGAACAGGAACCTAAATCGACAAGAACCGGTAAACCTTCTGCAGATAACATAACATTAGCAGGTTTAATATCTCTATGAGCAAATGGGGTTAATTCTTGTAATTCAGTACCAGCATTGGCTGATATATCGTCATCTTCATCGGAACCATTTAAAAGTAAATCTTCTTCTTCTTCACCTTCTTCAGTCATTGGTCTACCTCCTGCTTTTTTATATTTATGCATAACTTGAAGACCACGACATATACCAACAAAAATTCTTAATATTTCATCTTCGTCCAAATACTCATTATTCAAAACGTTTGAATTTATTATATCCTGTAATGATTTCTCAAAATAAGGTAATAAAATATAAATAGTTTTTGAGCCATCCTTTTCGTCTATAATTGTTTCATCAATCGTTTGAATTATATATGGAGTCTTTGAATTTGCAAATCTATGATAATTACGAACTTCTTTCATTGCATTGCGGAAAGTCTCATCAGTCGATCCAAAGGGACACCTTATTTTCTTTAATGCATATAATGCATTTCTATTTGACTTTTGAGCTACTAAGTAAACATATGAGAATCCTCCTTCACCCAAAAGTTTAATTATTTGAAACTTCTTATTATTGATTGATACATATGGAGTTGAAATGTCTGGTATACATGGTAAACATTTGGTCACTAGACCGAGCAATATATCCATTCTTGAAAACAAAATTTGAATTGGTAATTCGAATTGAGCTGATTTGATCAATTGAGTTAGTATTGATAAGATTTAAGTCAAAGAAGGTTCGTTGTGGGTGATTTTTTTTGGTTTGGGTGCACGGCTTTTCCTAAAGGCAGTAACTCAATAAGTAAAAGGAAAAAAAAAAAAAAAAAGAGAACTCTTATTACAGTGCTAACCAGGCTATATTATCTACTATCCCAGCAGGTAATATAATATGAGCTCGCCAAATCTAATGCCTCCAAGTCAAAGTGGCCAATCACCGCAGCAGCCAGAGTCTTCGTTTGGAACTTTGTCTGGACTGCAAACTAAATTAAATTCGCCTGCCCCAACTGGATTGGACAGTTCAAGAAATGGAGTATCACCTTTGAAGAGTGTGTCTCCCATGGATGTTGACATGGAAGAAGAAGAGGAAGAGGAGGACCCGTTAACCAAGTTAGGAAAGATCGAATTACTTCCGGAATTATACAATTTGATTCATAGTTTACAAAATGGAGAAATTCTGGCAAAGGATTTTGATAATAATGCTGGTAATATAAGGCTTAAATTATCGGTTATACGACAGACTTTACAAGATATAGAAGGAATTGAGGAACTGGTTGATAAAAGAGAAGAGAAAATTGCAAGCCTCAAGCTTCGTAACAGTCGTAAGAAGGAATTTTTAAATAAGTTCAAGTCAAATATCAGTTCTAAATTTGAAGAATCAGTGTAATACCCTTATTGTAATGTTATATAATTATATAGTGTTAAGTGTTTAATAAAAGTTCATTTGCTGGATAGAAGTACATATCTTTAGCTTAAAATACCTCGAATATTTAGTAGTATATTTAATTGCCACTACCTATTTGCCAGTTGCAATCATCAAAGGAAGGTAAATTGGTAGTTGCAATTACGCGTATCTCATTTACACTGTCGCAAATCAACAAAAAAAAAATTTTGTGAAGAGAAAAAAAACGTCAACATCCTTTCAAAGAACAAAAACAACTTTATCGGTATCCCTTAGCAATTATCAAAAAACAAACGTTATTGAAAAAAGATGCCTACGTCAGCTATTGATTTCAGGTCATTGGCACTTCCAAACCTTGCAACTATATCCCAATATCCAGCATTAACAGTTGGATTAGCCATTTTCACTTTTATTCTTTTACTTATTGATTTAGCTACTAGTCATGCATTAGCTAGTAAATTATCTTTATATCCAGGGGCCCCATTTCATTTTGATTTAAATAGATTATCATTCTATCCATTATTTCATCAAGGTTTCATTCATTGGATTCTTAATATTGTTGGGTTATTCACACCAATGGCTATTTTTGAAAAATCTCATGGAACCGTTTATACCGGAGTTACTCTTAATCTTTTAGCAGCAACTGCTGGTTTACAATATTGTATTTTAGGAATTGTTTTATATCCGAAAACTCATGTTATTGGATTATCAGGAATTGTCTTTTCATTCTTTTCTTATATTGCTTATAAGGAACATGAATTAAAACCAATTATTTTCACCTTTAAATTATCTGGTAGAGAATATTCAATTCCTACATTATATTCACCATTTGTGTTTTTAGTAATTACTTTTATCTTATTACCAGGCTCCTCTTTATTCGGTCATTTGGCCGGTATTGCTTCTGGTTACTTATTAGGAATGGATAAATTAAGAATCTTATATCCTCCTTCTAAAATTATCTTATTCATTGAACAAAAACTTCAAAAACCAATCTCTTTATTAGATGGCATCGTTGTTTATTATAAAGAAGAAGAAGCCATTGCTACTAGAGGTGTTAGCTATAACCCTCTTTTAAGTCAAGATGTCGAAAGTGCTGTTAACTCTGATACTTTAGGTGTTCATTACAGAGGTGACGGTCATGTCTTAGGTGGTACTAATGCTACCTCTGCTTAATTCCTCTCCCCTCTTGCTTCTATTTCGTATATCCCCTTCTATTTCGTACCTCCCTATCCTTTTTTCTCTTTTGTTTGTTTTTTTTTAATAGACTCGGTAATGATGTACTTTAATTTATACGTTAATACTACTAAATTTCAAAGCCTGTAACTGCCAAAAAGAAAGAAAAAAAAATAAGAAGAATTATCAAAATAATAAAACTCACCCCACATAACCGTGGTTATTTTTCTACTCTGATCGCTTTTTTTTCGTTTTTCTTTTTTTTTTTGTTTTTCTCAAAAACATAAGCAGCTCCAATAATCAATAAACAATACTATTCTTCACAATTGAATATACTCCGAATCAGTTTATGACTAAGAGTTGCAAAATTCTTATTTGGTGACTTCGTCTATTTCTAAAGGGCCTAAAGTAAAATACTTTTCACGTTGAGTAAAGCTTGCAATTGTTAGCCGCCAACCCCAAATCACTCCTCGAATTATAATAATAAAGAAGAATTAGTAAGGTGGTTGAATAGTCCTCATTAGTATAGTCAGCTTAATTCTGCATTAGAAGATGCCAAAGTCGTCACTACAGTCATCAGGTGAGAATGCCTCGGCCCCCTCGAAGAATGATACAACCACTTTAAACAATAATTCTACAATCAATGAGCAAAAACCCCAGAATACACAACCAATAACAAATGATCCTCGCGTCCCCATTAAAACCCCAGATCATACTCTTGAGCCTTCAAAAGAGGTATTAGAGAGCTCCAGTCTGCAAAATGCGGAGACTAATTTACTTGATGACAATAATAATACTGGTGTTACCGGTAATAACGATAATAATAACAATACTAGTAAATCAAAAAGAAAGAAAAAGCGGTCTAAGGCCAAAAGTAAGGCTAATGGTAAGAAATTCGATAATTCTGAACCTAGTGATGTTAATCTAATGATACAGCCGGTGGCTCCAACTCCTTTAAAATCAACTAACTCACCTCTTAGTCCAAGAAAACAAGCAATAATGAGATACAAAAAAAGTGATGACAAGATGAATGAGCATAATTTTTTCACAGAAGTTAAAGAAAATATGAAGAAAAGGTCACCGCCAACCACTCATAATTATGATGAAGATGATAAATATTCTTCAATTCTTGCTCAACAAAATATGGAAGGTAAAGCTTCACTATTCAAATTCCCTTCAGCTAAAATTTTAGTTTATCATTCACAATTGGCCGATGAACATCAATCTTCTGGAAGATTATTGGGCCATGGAGAATTCGAAGTCTTTCAACTACATAATGGTGATGTGACCTACTTGTCTTGTGGACGCTCGTTTGTTTATCCCTTATTACCAAAATTAAAAATTTTAAGAATTGCTTTTAATCAATTCATTTTACCTTTAGTAAACCCGGAAAGGTATTGGAAAGTGTTCATCAACTCAGAAGATTATGATACAATTCAAAGTTTAGAAAATACTTTGAAAAATATAGTTCAATATAGAAACCTATACTTTGGTCCTAATGACATTAGACTCAAAGAATCCAAAGAGAAAGAAGAATCAAATAATTCAGACTCTAAGTCAAACTCGAACCCAGCTCTCGCCATTAATGAAAAGCCAGCTGAACTACAAAACAAATCAAGTAAGAATGAGGTCCCCTTGGTTGGATCCAGCTTGTTAATCAATGATGACATTTCTAATGTCAAAATCATTCCGGATACTGTTAATAACGAACATTTAGCTGTGTTTGCTGATATTCCCGAATCACCTCCTTCCGTCCCCATATCGCCTCATCCAATCATTGAAAATGAAAATGCAGACTTCACTCTTCTGTCATCAACTCATAAAGTTCCCCCTCCCCCTACCGCATTGGCAAAAGTTGAACGTAATTCAAGTCAACTTTTGAATAAACAAAAATCAATGAACTCTATAACTAGTGCAATGGCGAGTTTTGATGTTAACATGGGACCTTCTTATCTCACAATCACAGATCCTTCTTCAATACTGGATAAACTTCATAATAAGAAAGTCATCAATCCGAGCGGGGCCAATACTAACAAACAAATAAATGCGATACATCAAAATAGTCAACATCCATTGTCAAACAGTTTCACATTGAATAATAATAATCAACCATCTTTTTTTGTCGATGGAGTTTATAAAGATTCGCATGAGCTTCACCAACCCAGACCAACCAAACTACATAAATCCCCCCATTTGCATTCGCAAGAACAAGCAATACCAAAACACCACTATTCACGTCGAATGGAAGATACAAAATCAGATTCTTCAATGGATTCTCTTCTTGATGAATACGAAGAACATCTCTCGGTAAGTAAATCAATGACATTTACACAATCCAGACCTCCTTCGACATCTATATCAGAGCGATATAACTTTAACGGTCGACCAAGTGGTGGAAATTATAATAGGAAATTTTGGAACATGAATGGTACCACAAACAACCGAGCCGGCTTATCCAATTCTCAATTTGGAGATCCTGAAGAGGATTATGAAGATTATTTTCCTTCAACGTCATTATCTGGCTATAATCAAGTAAGAATGGAGAATCCAAATCATAATCCAAGTAATAGGTCCAGGAGATCGTCACATAGTGAGTTGTATACATCTATGAGTAATTGGATGGAGCCAGGTAAAGGAGCCGATAAAACAAATGCCAATCGGCCGTATAGCATCAATAACGGGTACCAAGACCCTGCTAGAATCAAACTTGCAAGTGGGCAAGAACTCAATAATGCTTACAAGAATATTTATAAAAGTATCACACAAAGAAATTTAAGTCTGTACCTTGATGAACCAAAGTCAAAATCCAAACCAAAGGACACCGGCAAGCCAGCTAAAATGGTATCTTCTAATAATTTGAATGGAAAGACTGGTCATATATCAAACGATAATCGTAGATCAAGAAATGGATCAATTTCTAGATTTAGTGATTATTCTCGAATTCTGCAACCTTCGCATGATACTAGAGCACCCAAAAGGCCAAACTCTTCAAAGAATAGGAATTCAATAGGAATTGAATTAAATTCGGCTGAAGTTTATAAAATGATTAGTTCTAATCGACAAGAAGTACGTAAGGAAAAACCGAAAAACCGAAGTTTTGCATCCAAATTATTCGGATGGTAGCAAAAGTGCCTTTTCAACATTAAGGACGAACTACCATTCACTTATTTATTATGTGTAATCTACGAAATCTCTAAATTTTTTTTTTTTTTAAAAAAGGTTTTTTTTCTCTTCAAAAAGAATATTGAAAATTCATTTAGGAGTAATATATACAAAAGCGAAACCTATATAAATAATTTCAAGTATTTGGAGACATGAAAAAATGTAGGATAGAAGCAAAAAGAATCAAGGAATGGAGAAAAAAAAAATAAAAGATCTATTTTATATGAAGTCATTAGATGTATTGAAAATACTTTGAGATATTTAATTGGTTTCATGTGTGGATGGGAAAGAAGACTGATGAGTCAAACTAAAAGAAAGTACAAGGAAGGAGCAAAAAAGATCAAATGATTTAAAATTAGAAATCAATTGATTATAATTGAGGAGCACCAGGGATTGGGTTACCATTGGCATCAATTAAACCATTTTGCATTAAAAAGATTTTATGAGAACCGGCACCTTCGAATTGGAAACCGAGACCAACTTTAGCGGCTTCTTTAGAGTGATCAATTTCACCAGAGAATAAGATGGCAACAGCTGGGGTTAATCTTCTTTCTAAGAAAGCACCAACTTTACCATTATTATCAATTTGACCTCTAAAGACAGCGGTATGGTATTCATATTTAGCACCCAAAGTAGTTTCACCTTCAACAATTGGTTCATAACCGATTGCACCACCAGTTAAAGGATCAGCGACTGGTTTAATACCACCGGTTAATTTAGATTCGATACCAGCATCAACTTGATCACTAATTTTTCTCCATAAGGAACCAGTGATAGAACCTTGAGTTGGATGAACTTGAGCAGAAGCAATCCAATTACCATTATTATAACGAGCGAAATAAGAGGTAGCGGCATCAGCAGGAGCAATTGAAGCTTGTTTTGAATAAACGGTTTCAATACCAAGAGCTAATTTTGAAGTAATTGATTGTAAGAAAGCAGCAGTGGCAACACCAGTAAAACCACCATCTAAGAAGGAAGGATTTAAAGCTCTGAAATGAGCAGAGAAATCAGAAGCATTTAATTCATGTTCTAATTGACATATAAAATTAGAAGAAGAAGCAATTTGTAAAGTAATTTTTGAAATATTTGATTTTGACCAAGAATAAATAATTTTTGAACTTAAAGAACCATCACTTGCTAATTGACCTTGTAATAAAGAACTTTCATTACCATAAAGAGCAGCAAAAGCATAAGGAGGAGCAAATTGAGATCCTAAGGCAAATGAATGAGAAGTTTGAAAATTTGGTGAAAACATTTTATTTAAATCAGCTTTTAAACCAGTAAATGAATGATTAGTAAGAAAAGTACCATAAGTTAATTCTTTGGTTATGTTTTCAACGGTACCTGGGTTGGTTAATCCTAATGATTGACGTTTATTTGAAATATTAGTATAAACATTATCAAAAAATGAAAAAACTGGATTTGAAGATTTAAATGATTGATTGTTACTACCTGGTAAAGCAGATAACTTGGTGAAATCACCCAAGGCAACTGGAGTGGTACCAGTGACTGGTGGAGGAACAGAGGCTTCAGACATTTTTCTTTCTTGTATTGGTAGTCGTTCTTTGCGTTGGTGATGTTTGTTCAATAAAATGAAAATGATCAACTATACGTTCAAATTTTTCAACGAAGGAGGAGGAAGAGAAGAAAAAAAAAAAAAATGTTAGGAAAAAAAAAAAAAAAAGTTAAAATGGTCAAAACACACTACTACTCTACCACAAAGAACTACTGTGAATCCACTTCGAGGTAACTACTAGGTGGGTGCACCCACCGAAGCAGCAAAAATGGGTCCATGGCCCAAAAGCATTAGTGCGAAACAAGTGGCCTGCTGGGTCCGTGGTAGTCCACCTCATCCATTCCAGGGCTGGCCCCCACCAACTCGCACTCGGCAGGGCTAAGACGAAAAAAACTCCCCCCATCGGTACCGAACGAAGCGAAGCACAGCAACAAATGGCAAATCGCATTGAGAAAAAAAGTGTTCTGTAATGTACTGCGGAGTCTCCCCTTACTCAAGTGAAGTGCCGAGTAAATTTGAGTCTCTAATCTCATGTGATACATCACGTGGTATGTCACATGATATGTCACGTGCCAAATTTTTTTCCGTTTCTATTTCTATTTCTGCTTTTTGTCTCTGTTTTTGTCTCTGCACACTTACATGCAGTACTGACGTAACCCAATTTAACCACCAAAGAGAAACTCACCAAACAAAGAAGTGCACGCAGGTGATGTTCCAACTGATCTGAATGGCATGTTCGGACTTTCATTGACATTTGCACTGGTGTATGAGTAGATGTATATGATATGAACAATACATACATGGATATATATGGTTATATATATGTTTGTATAGATATATATATATATCTGGATATATATATATAATGATTTGTGGTTAATGGTATAACAAAGTGCTAGACATATACACAAGTATGTAGATAATGCTATCGTACAAGGGCAACAACAGTCCGATGTCTTAGATATTGCAAAGAAGGAGTAATTATGAAATGTAATGAAAGAATGAAAGAATGAATTATTTGAAAGAGGGAAAACAAATGGCGCATACAAAGCATACTCAGGTGATATACCTTGATGATTTTTTGATTGAATCATTCAATGATGTATGGGTATCACCTTATCTCATTGCAGAAGTAGTTATGCTCATTGTAGGTATGTATTATGTACTACTTTTTTGTTTTTTTTTTTTTTCGTTATTATTAGTATTACTTTGAGTACGACTTTCTTTGTATTCCCGTAGCATGTTCAATGCTATGCGAAGTAGTATGACGAATACGTTCAATACTCCGTGATAATACTCCGTAGACATTGAAAATGTATTGAAATTTTGTACTTTTTGTATTCTTTTCTCTCCCGTTGCTGAGATTTTTCTTTTTCTTTTTCTTTTTTTTTTTTTCCTTTTGGTTTTTTTGCTGAGAACTGCTGACTTTGGATCTCTTTATATAAATTTCTCAGTTTTCCCATTAACAAAAATTAATTAGGTTGCGATTTTGTATTGGATATTGAAAAATCTGTTTAACAAAATTTGTTTATACCTTGTATAGAAATTTGTTTGATTTGGTAATTATTGAATTGTCTAACCATTGAATAATGACGTCTGCTATTATTAATGGTACTTCAGCTTTAGAATTGGTGGCGATTGATGAAGGACTTCTTCAAAAAGCACTTCATTTCTATTCTAGTATACTTGATTTTGAAATTCAATATCAAGATTCAAAATTATATATATTATCATCAAAGGATAAATTAACGATTATTAAGATTTCAATTGATCAAAATGGATTATCAACTAAAGAAATTGATGATATTAAGAATAATTTTGTTGAAAAATTAAATATTAATGATTGGAGATCATTAAATTCAAATACTGTTTTCAAAATTGATAATTTAAATGAATTAATTCAAACTTTCCAATCTTTTAAACTTCCAATTCAAGTTAATCCAAATGAATTATATCCAAATGAAATTTATACCATTGATCCTTTGGGTAATTTAATTGGTTTTACTACTCTGTCAAATCCTTTAACTTTAAATCCTCCAGTTTCTAAATTTAATCCTTTTGAACCAGAACCAGTTATTATGTCTTCTACTGTTTCAGAAGTTCATCATTCAAATAATCAATCTTCTCCTCTGGATTTAATAAATCAATCAAATAAAAGAAGAAATATCGCAGTAATGACTTCTGGTGGTGATGCACCAGGTATGAATGCTTGTGTTCGTGCAGTGGTTAGGGCTGCAATTTATAGAGGTTGTAAAGCTTTTGCAGTTATGGAAGGTTATGAAGGTTTGGTTAGAGGTGGTCCAGAATTTATTAAAGAAATGAGTTGGCTGGATGTTCGTGGTTTCTTAAGTGAAGGTGGTACTAATATTGGTACCGCTAGATGTATGGATTTTAAACAACGTCAAGGTAGATTAAAAGGTTGTAAACATTTAATTGATGCTGGTATTGATGCTTTAATTGTTTGTGGTGGTGATGGCTCTTTAACTGGGGCTGATTTATTCCGTAAAGAATGGCCTTCTTTAATTAAAGAATTAAAAGATACCGGAGTTATTTCAAATGAAAAATTCGAAAAACATAAACATTTAAATATTTGTGGTACCGTTGGTTCAATTGATAATGATATGGCTACTACTGATGCAACAATTGGTGCTTATTCTTCCTTAGATAGAATTTGTCAAGCAATTGATTATATTGATGCTACCGCTAATTCTCATTCAAGAGCTTTCGTAGTGGAAGTTATGGGTAGACATTGTGGTTGGTTGGCTTTAATGGCTGGTATCGCTACTAGTGCTGATTATATCTTAATTCCTGAAAAACCTTCCTCTTCAAAAGATTGGCAAGATCAAATGTGTCAAATTGTTTCTCAACATAGATCAAAGGGTAAAAGAAAAACAATTGTTATCGTTGCTGAAGGTGCTATCACTAATGATTTACAACCAATTTCCTCAAATGATGTTAAAGATGTCTTGGTTAAATTAGGTTTGGATACTAGAGTTACTACTTTGGGTCATGTTCAAAGAGGTGGTACCGCTGTTGCTTATGATCGTATCTTGGCTACTGTTCAAGGGGTTGAAGCAGTTAAAGCAGTCTTGGATACTACTCCTGATACTCCTTCTCCTTTGATTGGTATTGAAGAAAATAAAATTGTTCGTAAATCTTTGGTTGAAGCAGTTGAAATTACTAAATCAGTTGCTACTGCAATTGAAAGTAAAGATTTCGATAAAGCAATGAGTTTAAGAGATTCAGAATTTATTGAACATTTACATAATTTCATGGCTATGAATTCTGCTTGTCATAATAAACCAACTTTACCTGAAAATAAAAGAAAATCTATTGCTATTATTAATATCGGTGCCCCTGCTGGTGGTATGAATAGTGCAGTCTATTCAATGGCTACCTATTGTATGTCAAGAGGTCATACTCCTTATGCTATTCATAATGGTTTTGCCGGTTTGGCAAGACATGAATCAGTTAGACTGATTGATTGGTTACAAATTGAAGGTTGGAATTCAATTGGTGGTTCCGAAATTGGTACTAATAGGGCTACTCCAAAAGAAACTGATATCGGTATGATTGCTTATTATTTCGAAAAATATCAATTTGATGGTTTGATTGTAGTTGGTGGTTTCGAAGCTTTTGTCTCTTTAGAACAATTAGAAAGTGCTAGAGCCATGTATCCTGCTTTTAGAATTCCAATGGTTTTGATCCCTGCCACCATTTCAAATAATGTGCCAGGTACTGAATATTCTCTCGGTTCTGATACCTGTCTTAACTCTTTAATGCAATATTGTGATGTTGTTAAACAATCTGCTTCTGCTACAAGAGATCGTACCTTCGTTATTGATGTTCAAGGTGGTAATTCGGGTTATATTGCTACTTTTGCTGCCTTGGCTTGTGGTGCTCAAGCCTCTTATGTTCCAGAAGAAGGTATTCCTTTGGATCAATTAGAGGCCGATATTAATTCTTTAAGAGAAGCTTTTGCTGTTGAAAGAGGTTTATCAAAATCAGGTAAATTAATCTTGAAAAGTACAAATGCCTCTAAAGTTTTAACTACTCAAGTCATTGCTGATATAATTAAACAAGAAGCTAATGGTCAATTTGATGCTAAAACCGCTATTCCTGGTCATGTTCAACAAGGTGGTTTACCTTCTCCAATTGATAGAACTAGAGCTGCTAGATTTTCCATCAAAGCCGTTCAATTCATTGAAGATCACATTGATTCTGTCTCTCCTCATAAATATAGCATTGATTTCCCAAGTGACGATAGAGAAATTACTGCTAGTGCTGCTGTTTTGGGTGTTAAATCTTCTCATTTGAAATTCACTTCAATTAGACAATTATATGATTTTGAAACTGAATTGGGTAGAAGAATGCCAAAGAAAATATCATGGAATAAAACCAGAGATGTTGCTGACCAATTGGTTGGTAGAACCCGTATTTTCAAAAACTAATCTAAATCTGTCACTCCTCATTAACGTTTTATGTATAGTCTACGTTTTCTTTCTCATTTTTTATTTCCCCTTTTATTTTACGCTTATTTTTTTTTTTAAACCCACATATTCATCTTATTTTCAAAGTTTACTCAGCTTGATTTTCTCGTTCATATCCTATATATATATATATATTGTCATTCAAAAATTTATTTATTTAGATTCATGTTTTTGGTGTAGTGCATTTTATCTGAGTTTTTAAAAATGATTGCGAAAATCAAAAAAAATGTCTTGAAACAATTTGACACTATCCGCAGAAAGAAAGTATTTTACAAAAATGGCCCTTTTTTGCATCAATTATAAATTTGCTTGTTTATTTTGCTACGACTATCTGGACAATAAATAGAAAAGCCATTTCTAAGAGTAAAATGTTCCAAACTAACCAATCAGACAAAGCAAAACCTTTTTCGAATGATTTTCCAAGAGCATCTTTGCAAATGCAGCTCGAAACTACAGCCGATACACAAGGTCCAAATGAACTGAATGGAGCAGGAGAACCAAGCCAGGCCACTGAATTAAATTTCATAGCTCCAACAACGGTATCCGATCTCTCGTGTTTTGAAAAAAGCGAAAAGGTTGAGAACAGTAGTGACGAAGAACTTCCAAGTTATAATTATTGGGATAAAAATCCCATTGTGAGGATCATTCACTCATTCAAAAGGAGCAATGATATCGATCCAGAGACAGGAGATGTAAAACTACATCAGAAGTTGAATGGTTTCACATTGCAAATGATTTGTGTGGGAGGTTCAATTGGTGAGTATCTATACTCTGATTTTTGCTAATTTACAATTTTACTAACTTTTGTAGGAACTGGTCTATTTATCGGCCAAGGAGAAGTTCTAAAGTTTGGGCCAATCATATTACTACTGTCAAATATGATTGTTTCAACTTTTATTTATTGCATGTGTCAATCTATTGCTGAGCTATCTCTTAATTGGCCCAGTAACTCACCCCGCTCAATTATAAATTTTTGTACAAAGCTAATTGGTCGAAACTTTAGCTTAGTTGTGTCAACTAATTATGCAGTTCAATGGTCTCTCCTCCTTCCACTTGAGCTAGTAGCTGCTACCATGGTAATTGACTTTTGGCCCACATTAGCAGAGAATCTATCCAAGCCAGTTTTGATTACAATCTTTTATGTTTTAATCGCCTTGTTGAATTTGCTTGATGTTAAATTCTATGGCATCGCAGAGAACTTTTTTTCAATATTCAAAATAGTTGCAATTGTCTTATTCTTTTTCATAGGTATTTTAATCAATACTGGAGCTATTGGTACTGATAAAAGCTCAATTGGATTTAGATATTGGCGAAATCCAGGAATCATTGCGCCAGATGGCTACAAGTACTTCATTCCTGCTCTTATTACCTCAGTTTTTTCTTTTGCCGGAAGCGAATTGGTATGTATCAATTTTATACTGAGTAGACAAAACCTAATTACTAATCCTGTTCAAGATAGGTATAAGTGCCAGTGAGTGTAAGGACATAAAGAATATATCCAAAGCTACCAAGCAAGTGTTCTGGAGAATATGTATTTTTTATTTTTGCAGCCTTTTTCTTATCAGTATTTTGGTTCCTTATAACGATCCAATGTTATTAGGTGGTGGTTCGGACGTTAATAGTTCCCCATTTGTTTTAGCTTTAAGGTCAGGTAACATCTCTCTTTTCCCTCATGCCATGAATTCAGTTATTCTAGTTTCAATTCTTTCAGTTGGAAATAGTGCCATATATGCATCATCCAGAACTATGCTCTCCTTAGCTCAGAATGGCCAGGTGCCAAGTTTCATTAACTACATTGATAAGAAAAAAAGGCCATTAATTGCAAATTTGATCTCCTTAAGTTTTGGGATTTTGGCTTATATTAGTCTTTCATCTGAGAACACAGGGTCCTTTTTCACTTGGTTGGTCTCTGTTTCAGGTAATTCACTTCTATTTACTTTTGGTAGCATTTGCTTTTGCCATATAAGGTTCAGAAAGTGGCTCAAATTAAATGGAATATCTTATAAAGATGAATTCTACTTTATTTCACCTGTTGGAATTTATGGTGCATGGTATGGTTTCCTTTTCAGTATCTTAGTGATCATAGCACAGATATACGATGCTACATTTCCAGCAGAGCTGAAGATTACTGTCTCTTCATTTCTCAAAAAGACTTTGGGCATATTTCTTATTTTGATTTTGTTAACTATAACTCATGTATATCAATATTTCAAGCACGGAAATACCTCAATTCTCGTTGACCTCTCCCAAGTAAAAATAAACGAAGGCGTTTTCAGAGATTCGTATACCAGAGAGGTCAACAAGAGTAACATCAAAAGCTTTAAAGAAGCTGAAAAACGTAAGGTGATTTACAAAAGGTTGTTGAATATTTGGTGTTGAGCTATTCCAATAGCCAGAGTATCTTCAATATATTTTCATTACAGAACTTCAATTTTCTTTTACGTAGATATAGACACGAAACAGTACTGGTTTTAATAGTTTATGAGTGAGATCAACAGTTCGCTTTAGCTAAATGTTTTGGTCTCACCTCGTCTAGCATTAACAATAGTACAAGGTGCGAAATAGGAAATGGATCAAACAAAAAAGAAAAAAAATACAAAATCAGAAAAGATATAAAAGTATTCGAAACGTGTAAATTGTTCTACCACTTGACTTCTTTGACATATTTGAAAGAAGTCTAAAGTAGATATGGTGACACCTCAAGAGTTGCTTGCATCAATAAACAATAGAAGCATAGGTATGTTCAAAGGAGAATTTAACCTTTTATTTCAGCTAGAAGACTAACAAGATTAAGAGATCAAAAATGACATCGTCAGTTGTGATGATCCAGAAATTTTGGATCAACTTAAGTCAGCTGTAATACAAATCGACAATGAAGCCCAAAGTGAAATTGAGAACATTCCAACTTACGAACGAAAGAGAATTCTTGAAACCATCCAATCTTTATTGAGGTATATTGATATAAGACATAATTTGATTGACTCAAGTACTTTTGAATTTAGCGGGCATCCAATTTCCTCAACCGGGGAGATTGACTACCTGTATTCACCACCAGTCAAACCACCTAAGCTTTCGAAAGCAATTGAAGTGGAAAAGCTGGTAGGGAAGAAAGAGAATGCTTCAATTGAGAAGCCAGAAAAAATTGAAAAACCTCCATCCTTGCATCTGCCGAAATTAAGAAACAAGCCAAGTTTTGACTCTAACAAAACTATACTTCGTGCACCCATTCCTAAAAGGGACCCATTAATTCGTGCACCATCACCTAGAAGGGATCCAATCAGAGTACCTACTCCGAAAAGGGATCCTATTTTGAGAGCTCCAACTCCAAGAAGAGAACCGCTTTCGAGAGCTACAACTCCGAAGAAAGATAAAATATCTAGAGCACCAACGCCAAAGAAGGATTCAACGTTTAAGCCTCCTACATCACAGAAAGACCCTACTCCAAGAGTCCCTACCCCCAAGCGGGAACCTAGAGCTCCTACGCCGAAGACGGAGACTTTGCCAAAAGCTAAGTCAAACTCTTCAGGCACCAACTCAAAGAGTATTGACCTTCCAGAGAATGAGAAGCCTGCTTCGAATACATCTACGAGAGTTGTTTCGGCACCCGTGGAATCAAAAGAAAAGTCTGGACTAGAGCCAAAGCCAAGGTCTTCGTCATCGGCTGCTTTAGAGCCACCACAGGAAAGCATTCAGAGTAAAGAACCAGTAAAGGATCAAACTAAAGACTCTAAACCTACACAGGACAATGTTTTGAAAGAAGAAGAAGATTCGGTTAAAGGGGATACCAAAGAAGTTCCAATTTCTGCAGTGAAAGCAGAACATGAGAACTTGAGCGTCCATGCAAAAGCTGAAGGTCAAGAATCAGAAATGAGAGTAAAAAATAACAATAAGAATCCTGAAGATCCTGTATCAGATGATCTGAAGGAAGAAGTACCATCTAATGTGCAATCAAAAAATGATAAGTCACCTCCCAATTTCAAGCCTAGTGATGAAAATTCAGAATCGAATAAGGACAACTCCCAAGTTGAGCTTCTGAACAATCATGATAAACCAAACAAGAGCTCGAATGAGCCGGAGGATCATCAAGGTAAAGATAATTCACCAAGTTCCAACCCCCCAACTTCTGTGACATCACCACTCTCAAGTTTGACCTCGCCCAAACAAAGGGTTCAATCCAAGTTACAGTCCAAGCTAATGACGTTTGAGCAACAACAGCAACAGGAAAAACAACAACAGCAGCAGTTATCACCAAAGCCGATCAGGATTCCTCTGTCATCGGTGCAACTGATGGTGCAAAAATTAAGCGCTAATTTTGACCAAAGTAAAGATCATGAAGACACAAGTGATAAAAGATTGAAGTTGGCTGCAGGCGTTCGAATGAACAAAGTCAAGGGAAAGGAAGAGATACACGTAAATGGGGATTCAGTGGAAGATAAAATTGAAGCTATTCCAACCGAATTAGAAGAACCAAAAAGTTCTCAGGAAGAACTAGACTTGAGTCCACAGAATGTGGTTTCTGAAACTACCAACTTACAACCAGATAAAGATATATCAAACAATAAAGATAGTGTTGAAAATAAAATCAGCAAAGAGTCAATTGAAGGACAAGAAGTTGGTGAGGAATCTGCAGCCGTCCAACTGCAGGAAAGTGAGGATTTGACACAAGATGTACATACAAACTCTAATTGCAACAATAACAACACCAACAATAAAAATATCAATTCATTGTTTGAAGCACTCAGCAACACCAAACTTACATTGGATAGGATCAAATCTAAAGATCAGCATATATTATTTTCCAATTTGAATAGAGCAATTGTTTGCCATCCAGATGATATTAAACCCTATTCTGCGCATATCAAAGGGGGTGAAGATTCAGTTATTGCAATAAATACCGAGGGCCCAATATTTATACACGATTTAGATCACTGTGTCTTGTTGTTGAAATGCCATCAGTTACGTCTACACAATATTCATAACTGTTTAATATTAGTGGAAGTAAGCAATGATCGAGTTGTTATTGAAAATAGCGATGGGCTAAGAATTGGAAATTATCCAGTAAGTAAAAAGAAAGGATTCCAACTGGCAAAGGATAAACTTGAAATTGATGATTTCAATTGGCCTACAAAGTTGGAAAAAAATAAAAATTTTGATTTCTTAAGTAAAACTAAATTTGAAAAGTTTAAGGTGTCAAAATTTAGGGACTGGATAAGTAAAGTTGCTGATGGTGAAATAAATGAAGAACTTGAAAAATTCTTCCCCTTTTGATTTACAAACATCTCATAAACCAATCAGTACCCAGCGAACCAATAAATCGCCTTAAGTATATAGACAAATAGTAGGTAAGCCGTATATTAATATAATTAGCATAGATTAGTTATCAATGCATCATTTTTTATTGTATGCGGTATCTGGTGGAACTTCTATTTTTGGTCGAGCCGCACTTGTCTGCAAAAAAAAAAGGGAAAAAATCCTCCGCAACTTACCGTATATTACCGTCAAAACTTTAAAATCATACAATTTTGAATATCCTTAAGCTATGAACAAACCACGTTTTTATTGATCAAATGAATAAGGAGTAGATAGTGGCTCATATGGCTATGGGGCTATAGGATCTAGGTCTGAATAAATTAAAAAGGATAAAATAAAGTTATCTGTAGTTGGCTTTAAGTTTGCTTTCAATCGGTTCAACTTTCGAGAATGTATTTAAGTTCTTTGCAAAGTGAGGCTGGACGGTAACCTACGGCAAATTAATTCAAATCTGAGATAGACTCTGAAAGGGGATTTCTTATATAAATGATATGAATTTTCAGCTAAGCCAAGGCCTACAGAATTTGAATTTTTTCATTATTCTACAAATTAAAAGTTAACTTTTGCTATGGTGCCTGTTATTAAAAATCCATCGACTTCTTCAAGTACGAATACTATACCAATTGGTGAATACATTTTTTTAAGAATTTGTCAAGCCAATCCAAAGTTAAGATCCATTTTTGGTGTACCTGGAGATTTCAATCTTTCATTGGTAGAACATTTATATTGTGATTCCGTAGCTAATCAAAACAAGATAAGATTTCTCAACTTGTGTAATGAATTAAATGCTGCTTACGCTGCTGATGGATATGCCAAAGAAATCGGAGGACTTTCGGTTCTTATAACTACTCTTGGTGTTGGTGAGTTGTCTGCTATAAATGGTATTTCCGGTTCTTTCGTTGAATATGCTCCTGTATTACACATTGTTGGTACTACTTCTTCAAGACAAAAAGCCTATGCAGACTCAACTAATTCACCTAGAGAAATCAAAAATATTCATCATTTATTACCTCTGAAAAATGCTTTACAACAACCAAATCATGATGTATTCAAAACAATGGTTGATAATGTAAGTGTTGTTCAGGAATCATTGGGTTTTGATGACGATGAAGACGTTTTAGCTAATAAGATTGACAAAGTTTTGAAAACCATTATCAATGAATCAAGACCGGGTTATCTTTTTGTACCAAGTGATGTGTGTGATTTACCAATCAGTGAAAGTTTCTTATATAGAACCTTTGATAATTCTGAACTAAGAAACTTTGAATTATTGGATGATGTAATTGATCGTATTATTGGTAAGTTATATGCATCATCTAAACCATCAATCATTGGTGACGCATTAATTACAAGATTCAATTTGACTTCTAAATTCGATGAATTTATTGACAAAATACCATCTAATTTTGTTAAATTATTTTCAACAAATAGTTCTAGGAATATTGATGAAACAAGATCAAATTTTATTGGAACATACTACGGCAAACTTTCATCAAATAATGAGGTTAGATTTACCTTGGAAAATGAAACTGACTTGTTGATAAATTTCGGATACTTCAATACTGAAACAAACACAGGTGGTTATACCAGAGACTATAGTAAAATCAATGATTATATTGAAATTCATCCCGATTATATTTTTATGGATGGCGATTACCTTTTATTGAAAAATCCAAAGAATGGGGAACGTCATTTTGCAATGAAGGATATAATGGATAAGTTGAATCAAGTTTTCAATCCAAACAAATTAATTCATAAATCCAATAATAATATAAGTTATCAATATAAACCAACTGTTTTATCAAATAATTTAACCAAAGATATAACACAAGACAAATTAGTCGATTTTTTCAATAATTACATACAAAAAGATGATAGATTTATTGTTGAAACCTGCTCGTTCAATTTTGCCCTTCCAGATTTAAAACTTCCATCAGGAGTTAGATATTACAGTCAAAATTTTTATAACTCAATCGGATATGCGTTACCGGCAACTTTTGGGGTATGTGCTGCCGTCAAAGATTTGAATAGCAACCGTAGAGTGTTATTAGTTGAAGGTGATGGATCTGCTCAAATGACAATTCAAGAATTATCATCATTTTTAAGATTTGATGTCAAACCTCCACAGATTTTTTTGCTTAATAACTCTGGTTACACAGTTGAAAGGGTAATTAAGGGTCCTACAAGATCATATAATGATATTCAAGAAAACTGGCAATGGCTTAAATTGTTCAACATGTTTGGTGATACAAATAATGAAAAGCATAATAGTACAAAATTAGAATCAATCCAACAACTAATTGAATATACTACCAATATCAACAATTCTAAAAAAATCGAATTCATGGAACTTATTTTACATAAATTAGATGTTCCTGAGCGATTTACTTATGTTTGTGGTAGCAAACCAATGCCAAATTAAAATGAATATTCGTTAATAAATCGCAACCAAATTAAATTTCACTCCTTCGAATAAGTATTTGATAGAAAACGCTTCGGCTGCATACTTCCTTTGAAGCATAATTCTCCCCGTTTGCTCTATTTTATTTCTCTCCCTAAATTTTTTTTTCTGGACCGAGAGGCCGACCTCCTTTTGTTCAACTTTTATTTGTCTTTGTTTTGCAGTTTTATTTTGTATACACAAATCTTGACTCTTGAATATTGAATTTTCAACAATTGTAAAGTAATTTGTTGGTAACCAGTAAGCAGTAGGGGATACAATCAAGGCTTTCCATTTACGAACTGCCAATGAGTGTTACATCAGACTTTTATTATCAAGTTGACTCCACTACTTCGCATATCTCCAATTATATCCGATGAATTGCAAAAAGCTTAAGCCCAAAGTTTCCTTCGGATCAACCTACATTAGAACGTTGTTAACTCCCTTTAAGCTTTAGCAAAATACAAACCTTCGTGGCAACAGACGATTCAAGAGCTCACACATTTGAAATAATAATTTTTTAAAAATAAAAGTTTCCCTACTTTGGAATTTTAGATAAATTACTTCAAATAATCAGAACTTTTTTTTTTTATTTCTTTTGCTCTTTACATCGATTTGTACCATCGGATCGGGCCCCAAGTCCAGTTTTCCCCACTTCAAAATTTCGAGTTTCTTCCCCAGTATTCAGACATATATATATATACTAAACCAATACAAGATATTAACAGAATTTTCCAACAACGATAGTATACTTGGATGTTAGCATAGCGAAACACTCTACAGTTGAAACTTTAAGTTATAAACGCAACATAACGTCTGATCGCAGTATTAACACCGAAACCAAACATGTCAGTTACCGAGACCTCAGCTCCATTGGCTCCAAAAGAGTCACCATACTTGTTTGATTTGAGTAAGACAAGCTTACCCATTGATCAAGTGTTCGAGAAATATTTACCAATAGCTAACAGTGGACATTCTGTTGAAGTTCCTGAATCCAAAGAGTCGGGTTATAGTTCGATTTACCGTAATTCTGCTTGTCCTCATAGAACAAAAGTTGCTTTGGCAAAAGAGATTTTAACTGTTCATGATTCTATCAATACCATGATAAAGTTTAATACCGACAAGCCTTGTTTTGGTACTAGAAAATATGATTATGATTATCAAACACTGGCTGAAGAATTCACTTATACAACTTATGGAGAAATGAATGAACGTAAAATAAACTATGGATCCGGTCTTTTATACTTACTTCAACATAACCCTTTCAAAGATTCATCCAAATACAAATCTCATGAAAAAATTGATCGTCATCATTTAGACTATGATACTTATAACAAGGATAATATGTCATTTGTATTGACAATTTTTGCTCCAAATAGAGAAGAATGGGTATTAACCGACTTAATGTCTTCCTCATTTGCAATCACGAATACGGCTTTATACGATACTTTGGGCCATGATAGTTCTCTTTACATTTTAAATGATACTGAATCTCCAGTTGTGGTTGCTGCTAAGAAGCATATTCATACTTTGATCAATTTGAAGGCTAGACATCCAGAACAATTAGGTAACTTGATTTCAATCGTTTCATTGGATCCTTTGAATTTGAAAACTAATGCCGCTGATCAAACTTTAGTAAATTTAGCAAGAAAACATAATATTACTCTATTTGATCTCGAGCAAGTTATTCACGTCGGTAAAATGTTCCCATCGTTAGAATTACCTCCAACCCCAGATAACATCTTCACTATTAGTTTCACCTCTGGTACTAGTGGTAATAAACCTAAAGGTGTTGTTTTATCTCATAGAAATGCAGCATCAGGAATCTTCTTAATCTCTATGAATAATCCTCATCATGCTGTTAAAAGAAGTTTTTCCTTTTTACCATTGGCTCATATTTTTGAAAGAGAGCTTACGTTATTTTACTTGATGCATGGTTATGTGATTGGGTACCCTCAGTTTGGGGGTAATCCTACTACTTTGATTGATGACTTGAAAAGATTCAAACCCACTCAAATGTGTAACGTACCAAGAATTTTAACAAAGTTTGAAAGTTTGTTAAAGTCAGCCACCGTGGAAGCCAAATCACCAGTTGTTTCCAAAATTTATGGCCATATAGTTAATTCTAAGATCGAATGGCAAGCTGAGTATGAAGGTGCAACCGGTTCTCATGCTTTTTATGATAATGTTTTTCTTTCAAAAATTCGTAAGGCCCTAGGTTTTGATAATATGAGAACAATAATTACTGGTTCAGCTCCAATTTCTCCTTCAACCATAAGATTCTTAAAAGCCGTCTTAAATGTTGGAGTTATGCAAGGTTACGGGTTGACTGAATCATTTGCAGGGTTTTCAGTTAGTACTCAATGGGATAAAAATCCCGGATCTTGTGGACCAACTTATCCAACCATCGAAATAAGAGTGAAAGAAATCCCCGAAATGGGTTACACTGCTAATGATCCTGATGGTCCAAGGGGTGAACTATTATTGAGGGGTCCTCAAATCTTTTGCGGTTACTTCAAAGATCCAGAAGAGACGGCAAAAGTTTTGGATTCAGAAGGTTGGTTCCATACTGGTGATATTGCTCGTATTTCTAAAGGTGAAGGTAGATTATACATCATTGACAGGGTAAAAAGTTTTTTCAAATTATCCCAAGGAGAATACGTTACTCCTGAGAAAGTCGAAAATCAATATTTATCGAATAATCCTTTGTTAACCCAATGCTACGTAACCGGTAATTCATTACATCACTTTTTGGTCGCCACCGTGGGAGTTGATCCCCATGGTATTAAAAGGTTTTTAGTTTCCCATTGTGGTGTGAAGAAAAGCTCTATAGATCACTTCTCGGGCGAGCAAATCTTAGAAAGTGCCAATAAGAAAGAGAACCGTGCCAAACTCATCCAATATATTAATAAACATGTCCTTCATTTGCAAGGTTTTGAAAGGATTCAAAATCTTTATATCGAATATGAACCATTGACCGCCGACCGTGGCCTTCTTACCCCAACCACGAAAATTAAGAGACCAGTTTGTGTTAAATTCTTCAAACCTCAACTCGACAGAATGTATGAAGAAGGTCCAATTGTCCAAAAGGCTAGAGTTTAAGCTTCATTTTAGAAGATATTTATTAGTATAATTTTTTTGCAGTAGAAATATACATCCGTGCACCTCCGAAAATATTTGTAGTGCATATAAGTGTAGACCCGCGACATCTCTGGATATTCTTTCTTCCTTTTTTTTTTTATTTTTTCTTTCAATTTTCAGTTAGAAATACCTATTTGTATAACTATTTGTCTTCAACTATCCATCCAATTACGGTTTTATACAATTAACATGGTATGTGAGACTTGTGAATGAAATGATTCCATCAAATAATTTTATTTGATTCGGGCGAGGTTTATGTCATGACCATATTACTAACTTTAATCTCTTTTTAGTCAACAAACACAATCAGTACAAATGTCCAGAGCAAGGACTTGAATGGATTATCATTAATCGCTGCCCATTCACACATATCAGGCTTAGGTTTGGATGAAAATTTGCAGCCAAAGGAATCATCCCAAGGTATGGTTGGTCAAATCAAAGCAAGAAAGGCAGCTGGTGTGATTCAAAGATTAATTCAAGCCGGTAAAATTGCAGGTCGTGCTGTATTGGTAGCTGGTCCACCATCCACCGGTAAGACTGCTATTGCAATGGGATTATCACAAAGCTTGGGATCTGAAGTTCCATTCACAGCCATAGCAGGTTCAGAAGTTTTTTCATTAGACTTGTCAAAAACCGAATCTTTAACTCAAGCATTCCGTAAATCAATCGGTATCAAAATCAAAGAAGAAACCGAAATTATTGAAGGTGAAGTTGTCGAAATTCAGATTGATAGATCAATCACTGGTGGCCACAAGCAGGGTAAGCTTACAATCAAAACCACTGATATGGAAACTATTTATGAACTTGGTAATAAAATGATTGAAGGCTTGACCAAAGAAAAAGTTTTAGCAGGTGATATTATTTCCATTGATAAAGCATCAGGAAAAATTAGTAAATTAGGTAAATCTTTCACACGTGCCAGAGATTACGATGCTATGGGACCTGATACCAAATTTGTTCAATGCCCAGAAGGGGAATTACAGAAGAGAAAAGAAGTTGTCCACACAGTTTCTTTACACGAAATCGATGTTATAAATTCAAGACAACAAGGTTTCTTGGCTTTGTTTTCTGGTGATACTGGTGAAATCAGATCTGAAGTTCGTGATCAAATCAATACAAAAGTTGCTGAATGGAAAGAGGAAGGTAAAGCAGAGATTGTTCCAGGTGTTTTATTCATTGATGAAGTTCATATGTTGGATATCGAATGTTTTTCATTTATAAATAGAGCTTTAGAAGATGATTTTTCACCAATCGTCATAATGGCAACTAACAGAGGTATTTCCAAAACAAGAGGTACCAATTATAAATCTCCTCACGGATTACCAATGGATTTATTGGACAGATCAATCATTATTCACACCTCTTCTTATAATGCTGATGAAATAAGAACCATTTTATCTATTAGAGCGACTGAAGAGGAAGTTGAGTTATCTGCTGATGCATTAGCTTTATTAACTAAAATTGGTCAAGAGACTAGCTTGAGATATGCTTCTAACTTAATAGCTGTCGCCCAACAAATAGCATCTAAAAGAAGAAGTAGCACTGTTGATTTACCTGATATCAAGAGGGGTTATATGTTATTTTTGGATTCTGAAAGATCAGTTCAATACGTGGAAGAATTTTCAAGCCAATTTATTGACGATAATGGGAATGTCACTTTAGGTGCCCCAGCAGGTGTTACGACTGATCCTAAAGGATCTGAAGCTTCCAGCTCTGAAGCTGCTCAAACTACTGGAGAGGCAGCCCCAAGTGCTTCTGCTCCAGCACCTACCTCCAATGATGACAAGATGGAAACAGATTAGAAAAGCATCAATTGTCAAATGTATTTTACCAAATAAGGACTGGCAATCATTTTTGTCATTGAAATTTTAATTGTCGCTTGTTTTTTATTCTTTTCTCTCTCCCTCGTTGTAGTTATTTAGATTCTATGTGTATTAGTTTAATATTAAAAGTTATTTTTTTCATCAGAACTTTCACCTGGAATTATCAGTAAATCTACAAAACACTCTAGATTCTTTGAGTGAAGCAAGCTTAGACTATATTGTAAATGAAATAAACAGAAAAGAGTTTGATATATGTCAAGAAGTAAAGTTATAATAAGTTTTATCTGGAAATTTGTGAGACTTGATTGGTATTTAGCAGTCAAACAACAAATATTGATGACCCAACCAGCCTTATGCATTCTAATGCCTAGATTTTCGAAATTAACCGCTACCTTTGGTATTTAAAATTAAAGCGATAATCATACCATACAACCCCAAAACCTCAGCGAAAATCAAAATCAAGACAATTCCGACGAATAATCTAGGTTGATGCATGAATTGTCTAACACCTTCGTCACCAACTATACCAATTGAATAACCAGAAGCCAAACAAGCAAAACCAACAGCCAAACCGCAAGCCAAATGCATAAAGCCATTGAAAAGTGAGTAATTTTGAGTAGGAGCTAAACCACCGGCAATTAAAACCGACACAACTAAGCCGTACACTGACAAGATACCAGACATAACAACAGGGATTAAAGATTTCATAATAAGTTCTGGTTTAAAAGTACCAATACCTGAAATACCAATACCTGACTTAGCAGTACCAATGGCAGCACCAGCACAAGATAAGATCATTGCTGCCGCACATCCAGCGAAACCAAAAAAGGGAGCAAAGGCCGGACTATACTCGTCACCTAATGCTTCACTCATGATTATAATATTTGTGTTTTGAAAGATATAGAAAACGTTAAGATCCTTCGATTAGTAATTTCAATTTTGTAGCGCTAATTAAATAAGGTCTTTTTTTTTTATTTCTGTTCAATATCGACGCGCGACATTTGTCGTGTAATAGATATGTCGCATTATCAGACTTTTTCATTTGTATAACAATATCAAAACAACATCAGAAGAACATCAAAACAAGATAAAACAATTATATATACAAAGTCTATTTTTAATTATATATAAGCAAAGTGAAGTGCATAAGGAAATTATGAGTGCAAACCAGAATTATGAAAAACTACAGCTTTCTAAGCAAGATCTTCGTTATTTATTCAATCAATTAAGAAATGACATTGCCAGTAAGTTAGATTATCATGTTCCAGGATCAGGACCTCGAGATCTATTAAAAATGGAAGTTGAGAATCAACTTAACCAATTCCTTTTGGAAACATTTGAAATGGCAAAACACGCCATGGTTATAGATGGACACGATTTACAAGATCAAGAGATACAAGTAAAAGAACTATTATCATTAGAGAATATGGAGGAGGTTGCACCTTTTGATACTGAATTGAATAATAGTCTTCGAGAAATAATAGGAGAAGTCGAAAGGGAAACTACTGAAATGACTCGACTTCGTCGTGAACTCCCCAAGAAAGCCCGTAATGCTTATACTAAGTTAATTAGTGATACTGATATGAATGTTACCACTGCATTATCTGAATTAGAGAACCAAGCACAATTAGAATTGGAATTCAATGAAGAGGAAAGAGAAAAGAATGGAACTTCTCAAAATGGACCTAGCGAATTCAGTGAATTTTCCGATTTGAAAGAGATAATACCAAAAATTGATCAAATAATTGAAGATTACCAACAAAGTTTGCTACTGCTAAACGAATCAAAGAAGAGTATACCAGAAAGAAGAGCTGAATTGGAGTCTCTTGATGAATCTATAAAATTTCTAGAAGCAAGTTACTTTGCACAAAAAATGCAATCACTGGTGGACCAAAACTCGTCAAATATATGAAACAACCAGCTTTGACCCTCCCTCGTGACTTTTCACTCAATCAACAGAAAAGGAAAATATTTACATAGTTTACTTTCGTATTAATGAATTTCTAATGACCCTTTATTATTAAACAGTGCAAAACCCTTTAGCATGGACGTTATTGTAAATTAGGAACTCAAAAATCCTTCGGCTAGCGCAATCGTAAATCATGTACTGAAGGATATGAAACCCATATTTCTCAAAGACCTAAAACTCTTCCCAACTTTGAATCTTCACCTCAAATTCAATTCAAACCAGTCTTTCTTCGTGAGCAACTATCCATCAGTTAAATTCTCAATTTGCAACTTCACTATACTTTAAACTGGCTCATTCAAATTGGTTCCCATTTTTTTTTTTTCAAGGTGCCTGAATTTGTCCAATTTTACATACCTTCCCTCGAAGCATGCAAGTGCTGCAAAACCTTCATTTTCCCAACTATTTCGAGATAATCTTTGAATAAATTAAACGAATAAAAAAAATTTAAAAGAAAATGGAAAAATTTCACTTAAAAAAAAAAAAAAAAACTGTTTTGATACTTTCCAAAAAGGGAAACTATATAACATAAACAAAAAAAAAAAAAAAACGTAAAACATAAACACAATTTAATAAACAGTTCGATTCATCTCATTTGTATGATATCAATGCCTTAATTCACCTAAGCTGTGTAATTTTCATGAGTAGGTCACACAGCTAGTGAAGAAATAAGTATATTTTTCTTTTCCCATATATCTATTAGGCTTTCTTCTTTTTCTTCTTCTTTTTGATTTTCAAGTTAAACCTTATCGTATTTTTCTTTTTTTTTCATTTGCCGCTTCCATTGGAATTACCGTCTAACTTTATTCAAATCATTAATACCCCGGTAGTATCCAAAGCTGCTTGATAGCCACTCGTTTCCTTTTTAACCAAGCATAGATCGTCTTTCTTTTAAAATTCTACTTTTTTGTTTCATTTTCTTTTTTTAAATTCTTCCATCAAATCTTGATTGAATCAGAAGGCATTCCTCTTGGATAGACGAAACAATTGCACTGAACACTTATCATGGCGGTGAATAAAATTGTTTCCAAATACTTGGAATCCATAGATAATCCAGATGCCGCTCCCGTCCTGCCTTTGAAGCCTTCAAACAGGTTCAATTCATCCCCTACAAAAACCCCATTAAAACAAAATGGGTTTAATAAAAATGAAGAAGATGGCGACTTAGATAAACTTGCTAAGCAATTAACTGGTAATCAAAATTCCACTCCTTCCAAAACTGATTTATTAAAGAAAAGATTTGAATCAGATTCTGCTACTGTTTCTTTTTTCAGAGATCAAAGTAAAGCAAACTCAAACAATAGTAGCCGAAATGGATCTCCTGGTAAGAAATTGACAACCAATTCTACACCTAATAATAATAACCATAACAACTATATAACGCCAGTATCTAATACCAATGATGATGACGATGATGACGAAACACCAAGTTGGGCAAAAGGTAACTATCGTGATATCTTGAGCAAAACTCCTAAGAGAACTAACGGTAGAGTTAACAACAATGTTGATGAGATTAAAACCCCTGCAAATAAGGTAACTCGTCAATTTGATACTTCACCCCTTAAGCAAGACGCTACCAATGCTAATACATCTCCCACTAAACCTAATGGTCTTAATACCCCAGCTAATTTCACTCATACCGCTAAAAAATTTGGTGGTTCCTTTGGTAAAATAGATACCCCAACCGATTTAGGTTCAACCATTACTAGAAATACCCGTCTTGAACCAAGAACTCCTTCTCCTCAAAAGCAAAAACAATCTTCTCCTAGAAATTATATCGCATCTCCTGGTAACGCTACTTCAAGAGACTCTCCTGGTTATGAGTACTTATGTCGTATTCTTGCTATCAAGAATTGGATGGAACCAATAATTCAAGAAGAAATTACTCAAAACCCAGTTGAATTAATATCTTATATCAGAAATGGTATACATCTTGCCAAACTATCAAAAGCTGTACTTGGTAGCAGTAAAAAAATCTTCACAAATGACTCCAGATTACAGTTTCAACATACAGATAATATTAACCAATTTTTTTACCTTTTGAAAAGAAAGAATGTTCCAGATCTTTTCAGATTCGAACTAACTGATTTATATGATGCTAAAAATGTTCCTAAAGTTTGGTTTTGCTTGCATGCTTTGAGTTATATTCTAGCAAAGACTGATCCTGGTTATGGATACATTGAAGATCTTGTGGATGAAGTTGACTTCACTGAGGATGAAATCAGAACTGCTAATAGGGCTCTTGTTGGTTGCAGTTTGCCAAATTTCACCAGTGTTGATACTGGTGACACATATGAAGAAGAAGCCCCTGCTCCAGCTAGGCCAATCTTTCACAGTCCCCCAAAAACTCCTGCAAATCCTCCTCAACTTTCTATCCATGATGAGCACCAACACTTACCTGGAAGAGATGTTGCTATTTCAAGAAGGCCATCACCCGAACGTCCTAAACCAAAAATGGTTGATAAATGCATTGAAACTGAGTTGGACAATCCATTCAGCTTAAGTAGATCCAAAACCATTGATAGATCAGTTGATGCTAGCTTCTCTGATCTGCTCAGATCCTCAAGCTCACGAAAGGTGGAGAGGGATGTCCAAACTAGTCCAGCCCGTCCTAAATTTCAAGATGCTGCCACCAGTCCCATTAAACATAATAGCAATAGACCTAGTGTTACTAATCGTTACGAAAAATACTTGCAAGAAACAAATCAACCTTTCGAAGAATCAATTTCACACGGGAGTCAAAACTCTGTTGCTAGAGCTTCTTCAAGTAGAATCAGGGATCATCATAAAGCCATTTATTCTTCATTAGATCATACTCACAATCCATTATATACCCCAGAAATTGACGATCATATTGAAAATATAGTCAAAGTTCAAGCATTGGCTAAAGGTGCTACTTTCCGTTATAAGATGTTCATTGACCGTATTCTCTTAAAGTCATATGAAGAAGAATTCACGGCTTTTTGTTCCATAATCAGAGGTAACGCCTCTCGTCGTAGAACAATAGACTGCAAGCGTGACGATTTAATCGTATTTGAAGATGAAATTATACATTTGCAGGCTATTGCTAGAACTAAATTGTTTGGTTCAAAATCCAAAGTGGACTTTTCTGAATCCGAAGCACCAATCGTTTTACTTCAATCTATTATCCGTGGAAGTCTTCAAAGACTTAGATTTAAGGGTCTTCAAAAAGATATCTTGGATTCAACTTCAAATGTCATTGAACTCCAAACTGCTGTCAGAAGAAATAAGATTTATTTCAAATCATCGGTTGTTTTAAGCAATATTGATTTCATTGAAGACAATGTGTTATCGCTTCAATCTGTTGCTCGCCGTATTCTTTACCAAAGACAAACCAACAATAGCATAATTTCTGGTTTAGCCAACAGTGGTGGAATTGTTCAATTACAATCACTTATACGTGGTAACAAAACCAGAATCGAATGCTTCAGAGTCTTGAGAGGAATGTTTAAGGCTTCAAGAATGATTGCTGAACTTCAAAGTATTGCAAGAGGTGGAATTGCCAGAACCAAGTTATGTAACAATGTCTTGATTACTTTGATGGGTCAAGATGATAATATGAATGAACTTTTTGCCAAAGTAAGAGGAAATGCTGTCAGAGGAAGATTCCATTGGCAAAAGCAAGTCTTATACTTCTACGAAGAAGAACAAATATTGCCACTTCAATCCAAGTTTAGAGGAATCTTAAGTAGATTTAAGAGAGAAATCGTTCTTGACGATATATACAATGAGATAAGCTCGGTAATCAGTTTGCAAAGTCGAATTAGAGGATTCAGGATTCGTCAAGAAATTGTTTCGATGTTCAACTATTATACGATGAATATTGACAAGGTTATTCGTGCTCAAGCTATGATCAAAAGTAAGTTCACTCAAAGAGCTTATAAATCATTGCTCAATATGAAGAATCCTCCATTGTCTGTTATTCAAAGATTCGCTTCATTATTGACCGATAATGATATCGATTACCAGGAAGAAATGGAGTTGTCGAATTTGAAAGATTGTATTATAGAGAAATCAAAATCCAACGAAGAATTGGAATCACAGATCGAAAATTTGGATATCAAGTTGAGTTTGTTAGATAAAAATAAAATAACGGTCGAAGACTTTATTCAACATAACAATAAATTCAAGCTTTATAAACCTTCGGCAAATCATACTGCTCATATAAAGAACTTAGAGAAATTGAACAAATCATCCAGAGAAAGAATCGAATTATATCAGTCAATGTTTTACTTCTTACAAACGAAGCCATCATATTTTATAAGATTCTATAATACTCTCAGTGTTGAATCTAAAAGTTCGAATTTCTGCAAAAATTTACAAAGCTTGATCATTAGTCTTTTCCCTATCAAAAACTCTTCTATAGATCATCATTCCCGTGAAGAATTCTTTTACGTCAAGTTTATCTTTGCTTTGATGAGAAACGATATCCAAAATAACTCCAGAAATATCAGCGACTTAACTAAAGCTCAATCTTCTTTCTGGGTTGAATTCTTTTTACAGATCAATAACCACACATATCAAAGAACACACTTGAAATCTTTCATGGGTAAAATTGTCTCTCTTTTGATAGAGACCGACGAAGTCTCCTTTGAATCTGATCCAACCGTGATAAACGACAGTATTGCCGATAGAGAAGTCAAAGTACATGGCTATACGGACAGACCAAAAGGAATTACACCTCAGACTGCAATTAAAGATCCTGAAGTCTCTGCTGCTTTTGTGGAAAATTTACTCAGCTTGAGAGAATACGCCACAAGCGTACTCGAAGTTTTACAAGGTTCTCTCAACAAAGTTCCTATTCATGTCAGATTGATTGCCAGAGAGGCTTTTAAATTATCACAATTACAATTCCCCGAGAAGTCGGAGCAACAGCATTTATCCGTTGCCGGTGTTATCTTCATTAAACACTATATTTCCACAATTTTGCAATACCCTGAAAACTTTGGTTATTTAGCAAAGGATCCATTCAACCCAGAATTGTTCAACACTAAGGCCAAAGAGAATCTCAAACATTTGAGCAGAGTTCTTCTCCAAGTCTTTTCCATGAAGCCTTTTAGTGATAATTTCTTGAAACCTTTGAATGATTATATTACCTCTTCAATTGATATTACCAGGAACTTTATCTCACAATTAATTGAAGTCAAAGACATTGAGTATGAATACGAATTAAATGATTATGATGACATTATCACTCACGAAAGACCCAAATTGATGATGAAAGTTAGTGATATGATTCAAATTGAAAAGATTGTTGGTCAAAACATAGATATTATGGCTCCTAGTGCAGATGATCAATTATACAATGTTATCTCTAAGTTAGATGAGCTTGTGAATTCTGCTGATGATCTAGTTTCACTTACAGAATTGGGAACAATAACTTTAAATCTCAATCCAACTACCAAAGAAGATTCTTTAGCTGATTCTAAAGTGAAATCTCTCTTTACTCAAGCGAAGAGATGCATTTTGTACATCATCAGGATTCAAGATGGAGATGGACTTTTAGAGTTATTAATCTCCAGAATTAAAGAAAGTCACGAGGAAAAATTCAGAAAAATCGTAGCTTCTGAGAGAAAAGAAGCTGAGACATCTAAACATCATGAAAAGAGAAGACCATACTATAGAACATCATTAGGAGACTTGTCAACTTTGACCTATCGTGAATTGAAAAAGATGGCGTTAGAGATTATCTTGCAATTGGAAGGTATGGGACAATTGACTCGTGAAAATTCATTCCAAGAACTTCTCAACCAAATTGCTGTCGATATCAAAACAAAAGATGACCAAAGAATAACTAGAAAGTCACAATTGGATATTGCTACCAAGACTAATAATAAATTACTTGAAAAAGAAAAGTTCTTGAGCAGACAATTGAATGATTACAACAAGCATATTGAGGGCATTTTGTCTCAGTTACAACTGAGACCAAAAGATAAAAAGATATTCAATATCATACCTGTCTTTAGTAAGCAATATTTCTATCATCGTGAACTTAAAAAGAACAATAGATTGCCTAAATTTGGCTCATACATATACTCTGTTAAAAAATTGATAGATCAAAAGATTTTATTAGATTTTGGTGGCTTAATGAGCCAAAAGTTCTCGTCTTCATCAAAAATTGATTTCATGTTCAGTTGTCATGAAGTAGGTAAATTTGTTATTGAAGCCGCAGCTGGATCTGTTACTGTCCCTGGTGCTTACAATACGATATCATTGGATCAATTATTGAATTATCAATATGAAAACAAACAAAAGTTGGAATTATTCTCAGGTATGGTCACTTTTGATGCTCAAAACTTAACTTCATTCATTTTCAAGAGATTCTATGACCTCAAAAAAGATTAGATACCCAAATTCAATTCGTCATTTTTCTTTCATTTTTCTTTCAGCATTATTATTTGATAAGTCTTTATCTGGATTGTCTCGTTTGTTTAATTAATTACATTTGGATAAATTCTCTAATCTCTTTTGAAATTGTCTACATCCGATATTTGATAGTCTACACTTACATAAACATAATTAATTAATATTTTTTTTAAATTCAACATCGTAAAGACCCCGAATCTGCTATGACCATTTAGAAGCTATTCACAAAGTAGTTAAAAATAATAGTCTAATTGTTATGTTGTTACGCATTCTCTAAGCATCCAAGAATAGTTCTATTTCCTTAACAATTCGTCAAGTTTAGATTCCAAAACTTTTAATTTTTCATCCTTTTCCAAGCCGGCGTCGGTCAACTTAGTCACTTGAGATTCAAGCTTTTCGACTAGGGTTGCAAGTTTTTCGACGGTGGCCTTCAAGGTGGGAGCACCGGCAGTTTTAGTAGAGCCAGGGGAGACTTCCTTTGCTTCTGGAATGGATGCAGATTTAGATTCAGTCTTTGGCTCGTCCTTAATTACCGATTTTTCTTCCTTCGAGTCCTGTTTAACTTCTGGTTCAAGTTTCTCAGACTTTGATTCGGTTGGTTTGATTTCATCCTTCTTTGAAACAGCTTTTGGCTCAGCTTTTGGCTCAGCTTTTGGCTCAGCTTTTGGCTCAGCTTTTGGCTCAGCTTTTGGCTCGGCTTTTGGCTCAGATTTAGGTGTTTGAGGTTTTTCAACTTTCTCCCAATCATCGTCCTTACTTGATTGGTTCAATCTCCTTGAATCTTCGTCATCGGATTCATCGTTGACTTTACTGAGCATACTATCAACTTTGTTGGATTTCTTTAATAAATCATCAACACTAGTTTTAGGAGATTCTCTTGTGGAGCTTTCTTCAGTGGTTTCTTTTTTAATTTCCTTTTCTTTCTCCTGAATTCTTTCTTTATCTTTCTTTTGTTCTTTGATCGATTGTTCTTTGGAGGAAGCTTCCTTAGCTTTAACTTCATCAACAATCGTAGCAGGTTCAGATTCCCTGATATCAGGTTGAGTACCTTCATAAATAGCACCCATCTTCAACAACAAGGGACCGTTGCTATTCTTGCCATCAAGCCATTCGTCGGCTGTCAAAGCAGGCTTGGAGGAAGGAGCATCAGGATAGATATCATCTTGAAACAACTCTGATCTTCTTGGAACAATAAAAGAAATAGGTTCGATAGAATGATCATTTACTGTTTTAAAAGACTTCAAGATCTCGTTTTCTTTTACATTAACGGCAGATTTTGGAGCAGCGGCAAATCCTCTTTGAGGATCAGTTGAACTATATTGAGATAATTCATGTAAGACATCATTCTCATATTCGTAATAGCGAATGTTACCATCACCTTTACCAGCTAAATATAATATAGAGTTCGACTCGTCAAAAATTGGAATTAAAACACCAGAGGATGCATCGATAACCATGAATCCATCAATTGGACCTTTATCGATGTTATTAATATCCCAAACACCAACTTGACGGTCTGATATTCTAGAAAATCCAGTAGTTATGATACGGTCAGTGTTACCTAACCAAACCACTCTTGAAGGTTTAGCACCAGTATGAGCTGCTCCTTCAGATATAATTTTATTAGCTCTGATATCCCAAATTCTTAGCTTTTTATCTCTAGAGGTAGTTGCTAACAAACTACCATTATAATTGAAGGCAAAAGAGGTGACCAAATCCTTGTGCTGTAAAGTATGAACTGCTTCACCAGTTTCCAAGTTCCAAATTTTGACAGAATAATCCATTGAGCAAGAGGCCAATATGTTTTCGGCACATGGGTGAAATCCAACGTGACCAACCTTTCTGGTATGACCAGAGAGAACCTTAGCTGGTTCAATGATATCTTTAACTTGGTCGTTTTCATCAAGATATTTATGGAAAGAATAGTCGTCTGGGATATTCCACAAGAGGATTTTACCATCATCAGAACAACTAACTACTTGTTGTTGATTAAAAGGGTTGAAAGCAGTATCTAATACTGGACCTTTGTGACCTCTGAATAAGGACACAGTATCCGGAGCTTTTCCAACCTCAGTGATTGGAATAACTGCAAAAGCACCACCACCTGATGCATCCCAATTGACAGATATATATTTACCATTAGAATTGATAATATTTGAATCCCATGCATTCTTAGTAATCTTCAAATTTTCATAGCATAATTCCTTTTTAGCAGCTTGACCAAATACATGACGATATTTGGAGGCTCTAACAAATTTACCACTATAGATTTATGAAGTTAGTATGGGGTTCTATTCCTTTTAAATAGACATAAAAGCAACTAAGCTTACACTCAAGAAAGTTGAGAGCTTTAAATTGATTCAGCTACTCCATTGAGTAAATAAGATGCAACATACCTCATATTCAATAACGATTTGTTTATAAACGACAAAAATAGGTCTGAGAACGAGAGACAACAAAATATAAGTTCTAAAAGAAAAGAAGTTGAAACTACTTCTGGCTAAAAGGCACGAGTAGGCAAAAAAAAGGGGAGTTGTTCAAAATTTGACTGAATAGCTTCAATGCAATTGAAGTTAGTTAATCAACTTTCAATAAAAAAATTCTGGCCTGAATCGATATCGATATTCCTAATTAAAACGTAATCGGATAATTTCCTTTTGAAAATTTCAGTGAAGGAGGAAAAAAAAACAAACAAATCAACAAAGGGACAACGATCAAAGTACGGTACCCGTACACCCCACACTACTAAAGGGCAGGGGTATAAGGCATGATTTATTATATCATAATAGTCTTTAATAAGTTAATTTATATAGATGTGCAAAATATATAAGTATGTGCAATATAGAGCGATGTAGGCTGCTTAGAAGTAAATTTTGTGGGATACAAGAAGATAATATAAAAATTCAGTGATAGAGAAATGAATGAAGGAATGAATGAATGAATGAATCGAAAGAACAAAAATCAAATCTTAAATCTCCATTCGGTCTACTATTTGATGCAAGTCACTGACATAACGGTTAGAAATTCTATCTCCTTGGCCACCAGCAACTCTAAGAATTAATTCGTTAAGCTCGGAAGAACCCAAGATATCAACGTGTTCGGCAGTCTTGGCCCCACCTCTAATATCGTATCTATCAGGTTCATGTTTAATTTCGACAATTTTAACATTGATATTTGCAGGGTTGAAACGAGAGTTAGGTTTCTTCCATTCATGGGACATGGTATGGGTTAACAAAGAAACCGTACCATCACCATCGGCCATATAAATTGGATTCTCACTTTCCAAGTCGATAGTCATTGGTAAATTTGAAGTCAAGTCATCAGTATACGTATAAGCACGTTCAGTTGGATTACCAACCCCATAAAAACTATAAATTCTCATATCTGGAGCATAAGGTAAGGTTGCTTCTAAAGGATTTGACCATTTCAGGTGATCATGATTATTTTTGGATAATTCTTCTTTAGTTTTGGCGATACCAAAGGAATATTGACTTTTAATTCTATTAGAAAACCAATCAGGAGAGAAGTCCAAGATATAATCAATTGAAGTAGCAACTGTATAATTACTATTAGCTTCAGGATTTTTTTTGGAAAAGTATCTAACAAAATTTCCAACCGATTCCTTTTTAGAGCCTTCGATTTCAACATCGGTTGCATTAGTTATCAAAGTATTTGAAGGGTCATCAGGAGCGTGAGTTAAATTACCCCAAATTATATCACCACCTTTTGGTAACATTGCTGGTACACCACCAAAAGTTCTAACCATATCGACTCTTTCTTTTCTACTAAAGAATTTTTCTAAACCATAAATGGCCAATTGATTCATTTGAACAGTATCTTTCATTTCGCCTGAAAGTAAAACAGGGATTGTTTTAGGAGTACCTAAAATACTACCACTTATATCAATGATTGAATCAAGATAAGTATTACACCAATTTGGACCACCATTACCATAAAGATCACCATTTGCTTCAACCCATTTCATGAAATAAAAAATGACTTGAGAACCCATAGAATGACCAATTAAGATTGATTTTTCACCACTTAATTTATAAATTGTTTCAATTTGAGTTTTCAATTTTGTAAAATAACCATCTCTAACTTCTAAATCAAGATAAGCCAATCTCCAATCATAACTTGCACTTAGCATATTATTTGGGCCATAACCAATTACTGCTAAATTTTGAATAATTTTATTCCAAATCCAATAACCAGCAACGAAAAAGTCAGAAGATTCAAAACCTTGAGCAGCTCTTAATTTAATATTTGGAGGATCTAAACCAGTTTCAGGATCCAACATAATATGTTTTAACCAACAAGTTTTATCTAAAATCATAGTACGAAGCATATAAAAGGAACCCCATAATCTTTTTCTAAAATGATTAATTGAAGGACAATCACCATCTTCATTTAACCCCCAAGATTCAATACCAGTTGAAATCACACCAGGAACCATTATAACATTATGCTTTGCAGTTAAATTAAATTGTTCAAGCATTCTTCTACCAGCAGAGAAAGATTCAGCAGAACCATATAATTCATCAGGTTTTGAAGAATCTTTATTTTTTTCATCAAAATCATTTAACATTGATTGAAGGCCAGCAGGTAAAATTTCTTTCCAATCTTCAGAGAAAAATGCAGATGAATCAAAACGAACGAGTTGTTCTAATTCATTTCTTAAATCTTTATTTGAAAAAGTTGATAAAACAATTGTTAATAATAATCCAAGTACTGCACCAAGAACGAAAACAACTCTTCTGGATTGATATAATTTTTTTTTCAAATGTTTTGAATCTTTTGATTTAGTTAATGCTTTTTTAACTTCTTCTTTATTTTTTTCAATTGCTTCAGTTGAATTAATATCTAAACTTTCAATAACTTCTGGAGTTGCAGTATTTGAATCTTCATCTTCATCTTGATTTAAACTTAAACCACTAGTTTTAGCAATTTTTTCACCAATTGAACTCAATATAGCATGCTCATTATCTGAAGAATCATTCTTCTTTGATTTAGTCTTCCTTTTATTTGGTTTTGGCATATTCTTTCAACTCAAACCAATTGTATTATTATACTTTCTTTGAATAAACTTCTTTAGTTTATACTTTTTTTTTTTTTTTTTTTTTTTTTTTTTTTTTTTTTTTTTTTTTTTTTTTTTTTTTTTTTTTTTTTTTTTTTTTTTTTTTTTTTTTTTTTTTTTTTTTTTTTTTTTTTTTTTTTTTTTTTTTTTTTTTTTTGCTTCTTTTGTTTGTTTTCCGAAGCTTCTATTTTTTCTGTCTGCGCTTGTGAAATCAGTTTGACATTTACAACGGGACAAAGGGTTTAGATATATAATTCTATTAATAAAGACAAAGTAGAAGAGAAATTGTAAGATAAAAGAAACTTGTAGGCCAGCTACCATATTATAAAGCATCCATGGTGTAATCATATTCAATACCTGGGGTGACACTAGCGATAAATTTCAAAAAAATAATGAGGTATTGATCAACTCTTATACCAGTATTATTATCATCATCCAAGGAAAGGTTTTCAATATCGGTAATCTTTTTTTGAGCATGTTTCATCAATACTTTCATAACCGAAGAATGTTTACAAGGATGAATTGAGATTGAAGTGGTATTATAAGTAATTGGTAAATTTTCAATGGTTGCGGTTTTATCTTTATAATCATTACTTATATCATCAAACATTTGGTTTGGTAATAAAGGAATACCATTTGAGTTAAATCCAACCAAATAAAGTTTAGGAACTCTATAAGAAGTTGAATAAGTAATGTATAAATCATATTTACGAATTGCATTATTTGAATCAATTTCTTGAAAATCATCATCATCATCTTCTTCTTCTTCTTCTTCTTCAATGTCATCTTCCACAGTATCATCAATAAGCTCATCAATATCTTGTTCTTGGGTTTGATCTTGAGTCTTTTTCAATCGATCGATATGATCACGATTATTAATTGGCTTAGATTTAACCCAACCATCTTCATCAATCTCCTCCTCATCATCTTGATCCTCTACATCTTTGTTTGAATCAATTCCATAGTAAGTAGACACTCTTTGATAAGAAGGAACATGTTTAGTTATTAAAAATTGCTTATCAGGAGGTAAAAATGATTTCTTTAACTTATCAGGACATGACCCCCATTGCCAAGTTGGGAATTTATAAACCAAATAATCACCAGCTTTAACAAATTCATCAGGAGATATTTCTCCAGTAGTTGAAAAATTGGATTCTGTATTTATTGGAGTTAAGTATTCACGTAATGAAGATAATTTTGATCTAATAGACATGATTAAAGAACTAGTTGTTATTTGCCCTCCTTATATTTTTGTATTTCTCTTTATCTTATATCAGTAAATCCGTACATGTCTGAAGAGGTGCATCCGTACATCCCTTAGTCAAATAGTCTACACTAGTCTAATACACCAATACCAATACACTTACCTCTTCTAATACGTTATACTGGTGTAGTACACTAGTACACTAGTACACTAGTACACTAGTACACTACTATGAAGTATTCTTATAAGCTACACTAATATACAATGTAGTACACTACTTTAATGTAGTATTCATACACTAATATACAATCTAGTATACTACTTTAATGTACTAATATACAATCTAGTACACTACTTTAATGTACGAATATACAATCTAGTAAATCTAGTTTACTAATCTAGTTAGTCTAGTTAATCTAGTTAGTCTAGTTAATCTAGTTAGTCTAGTTAATCTAGTTAGTCTAGTTAATCCAGTGTTTATTTGCATTTTTGATGAATAAGTACAAATACACGTCTGATCGTATATAACCTGCAATACACGAACTAAACGGATGTTTATTTGTAGACATCAACATTTGGTCTAGTTGGTAAACATTACATACAATATAATTTATATAATAACTCCATACAATTGGTGATCTCGTATAAGTTCAGGTACCTTGTATATAAACTGGAAAAAATGTCTATTGACTACTTAGTCTAGTTTGTCAACTTAATCAAACCTTTGTTTATTTGGATTTAAGACGCGATTAGTTGTTTACCTACTGAATCGAGTATTTAACAATGTAATCGATAATAAAGAGAAGATATTTACAATTATTCAACTTCTAGTACTAAATGTTTATTTGTTTATTTTGATATTCTATACATTTTTGTAATTGTTCTTTTTGAGTATTTTGATATTTGGTGTATTTTGATATTTGGTGTATTTTGATCTTTGGTGTATTTTGATATTTGGTGTATTGGTTTATTTTGATTTTTTTTTTTTTATTTTGGTGCACTTTGGTGTACTTTGGTTTATTTTGGTGAAGTTTAGTTTATTTTGGTGTAATTTGGTGTATTTTGATGCAACTTGGTGCATTTTGGTGTATTGGTGTCTTTGCAAGAGTATTTGGTATTAAGGATCTAATGTTTATGTTTATTTTTCACGCTTTATAGGATTCTAAAAATTTTTGCATTCACGCTTTTCGTAGAATATTATTTGTATTACTTTATTATTCTTTTCCAATTGATTTTTCATAATCTTTCAATTATATATTTAAGCAAAATCCTTTTTAAACCAAAGGTTATCTCTTCTTCTTTCTTTTAAATAGTAAAGTGAAAATAAAATAGAAAACATCAAAAAATTAATCATGTCTATTAGTGCATCAACACCATCCAAAAGAATTGCTTTAGCACCAATTAATTTAAATGTTAATTCACCATTAGTGAATAAGCAATCAAATACTTCAACACCACATCGACCATCACTTACTAGATCCAAGACTAATATAACTAGTTTATTGAATAGTGTAAGTAAACCATCAACTCCAAAATCAAATCATTTAATAAGTTTAAGTCCATGTAATAAGAAATTATCAAGTATTCAAAGAACCATTAATAGTAAAAAATTATCAAGTAATTCATTTTCAGATTATAAAATTAGTAATAATAAAAATGCAACTGCTGATTTAGCAGCAACAAAATTAAAATTAAAATTACAATTAGCTTTATATAAAGTTCAACAACAAATAACCAAAAAAATTGGTTATAATGATTCAACGCGTCCAATAACAAGATTAAATTCTTATACAAAATTTTTCAATAATTTTAATAATTTGAATAGTTTAAATAATGATTCAAATTTATCAACTCCAAATTCTTTTAATATGAGTTCAATTTCAAATACTGTTACACCACCATCTCCAACTCATTATCAATCATCAATTAATATTAATTTACAAACAAAAACAAAAACTAATTCAAAATTAAAATCAAAATCTTTAATCAATAAAAAGAGACCAACATTATCATCAATTGCTTTAAAACAAAAGAACAAATTAAAATTATATCAAATTAAAAAGGATTCAATGTTTTATAATCAAAATAATCATTTACCACTTTATGAATCAGATTTATCAAAACCATGTATTAAAACTTTCCATCATAATTCAAATAATGCAGCAATTAACCCAAATGCAGCAATAAACCCAATTTCATCAAATCAATCTAATACAATAAATCAATCTAATACAATAAATTCCAAGAATTTACCTTCTATTAATAAAATCTTGAAAACTCCTATAAAATCTTCAAGAAATTTAGTTAATAATATAAATAATGATGAAACAATTGATGAAACAATTGATGAATCTTCATTAGCAATTAATGTTAAAAAAAGAGATAACTTATTAAGTTCTTCTCCTTTAAAAGAGAATAATTTTGGAACTCCAAATAGTTTTAGTGTCGCCAAAAGCTTATTACAATTAGGATCAGGTTATTACTAATGTATATTGATGACTAACTGAATCATTTTATTTGTAATTGTTTGTAATTAATGTAATTCTGGTAAATGTTGAAGGCGTTATCGTAGAGAACATCTCGGTTGTGCGGGCCATAACTCTTTTGGTGGCCAAAAATTGGTGTATAAAAAATCAAAAAAAAGTATGGCAACCATCCACAGTCCCCCTTGGTATATAAATAGGAGATTCCCATTCACTCAATTTAATTTATATTGAATAATTTTAATATAAACTAATATAAACTAATATAAACTAATATAAACTAATATAACAAAATGTCTAAATTCTTTAAACTTAATAACGGTACTACTATTCCAGCAATTGGATATGGAACTGGAACTGCTTGGTTTAAATTTGGTGAGACTCAAACAGATGCGAAATTAATTCAAACTTTAAAATTAGCAATTGATAAAGGGTTTAGACATATTGACGGGGCAGAAATTTATGGAACTGGTAATGAACTTGGTGAAGCTATTAAATCATTTAAAAGAGAAGATCTTTATATTACATATAAATATAATTCTGGTGATTCCCTGTTACAATATCATACTAAATATGAAAATCCATATGTTGCTTTAGTTAAAGAATTAGAAACTAAATTAAAGACCCCATATGTTGATTCATATCTATTACATTCTCCATTTATTTATAAAGAAACTCATGGAGTTGATTTGGTTGAAGCTTGGAAACATTTAGAAAAATTGGTTGAAGATGGATATACTAAAACCATTGGAGTTTCAAATTTTAGAGTTGAAGATCTTGAAATTCTTTTAAAATCAAATCCAAAGATTAAACCAGCTATTAATCAAATTGAATATAGTCCATATTTACAAGATCAAACTCCAGGTATTGTTAAATATTCTCAAGATCATGATATTTTGGTTGTTGCTTATAGTCCTTTAGGTCCAATTTCAAAGGGTAAACCAGGTCCAATTGATGATTATCTTGAAGAATTGGTTAAAAAATATAATAAAACTGAAGAACAAATTTTATTAAAATGGACTTTACAACAAAATATCTTACCAATTACTCTTTCAACAAAGGAAGAAAGAATTGTTAACTTTCTTAATATTTTTGATTTTGAATTAACTCAACATGAAGCTGATACTATTAAAGAATTGGGTAAAAAGAAGACTTTAAGACAATACTGGACTAATGAATATAGTAAATATGATGAGTAATTGTCTAGTGATTTGCCACCAAATAATGCCCCCCCTCCATATGCCCGATAAATATTATATATGACTATGAAATGCCCCCAGTGATATCCACCTTGAATTCACTGAATTCTCACTGAATTCTCAATATGCTCACAATATGCTTTACAATATGCCTTTCAATCAAATTTTGAATATCCCTGGGTATCTTATGCCATATTATCTAGTAGACTGTGCCGTGCTGTGCACTGTTTACTTCACTCTGTTTTGTCGTTAGTTATAATAAAGATTGCAAAAAGTTTTGTATGATGTAGTGTTGTTGTGCGCGTATTAGCGAACAGAACAAAACAAATAAGAAAAAATAAATTAAAATTAAAGTAAAATAGGTACATGATACATTAGCCAGTTTTATTGAGATTTGAAGATAATAAACTGTTTATTTCGCTAATCACATTGCTCAAAGACTTAACTGATCATCAAAAAGTTTAATAGAAGGGATGGCTGGCTAATCGAAAGTTTAATGACTGATACTGATTTAGTGTAATCAGCAAGTAATACGCTAATCACTTTTTTTGAATTTGTCTGCTTTCTTCAATTCCCCCTTCAGATAATTAAACATAATTTAAAATAAGTTAGATTATAAACATTAATTACCGGTTGTTGCAAAAATAACAATGTTACGTTTTTTTACTTGGTAAGACCCATTATTTTATGAAATTAGAAATTTTTAAATGAAAATTTCATAAATTTCACAATTTATGTCAAAGGTTTTTTTAGTTTTTTTCATTAGATTAAAGTAACAAAAAAGGGTATACAATAGCTATCAATTTTAATACAAAGAATATTAAAAGATAAGACAAAAGCCTAATACAATTAATTAAAGGGATTGGAAAAATACACAAATAACTTTAATCATTCAAGGCATTTTTAATGTTTTAACCAAGACTTTAAATCGAAAGCTAACTAAATTGCGCGTACTAAACAATTAATCAAATGATAAATACAACAAAAATTAACAAAAAGAACGAAAAGAATAACATCAAAAACAATACAAAACCTATCCCATAAATAGGTTTAGTATCGGTATAGTTAATAACAATTGGGTTACGAAATTAGCGGATTGTTATCAAAACAAACTTTACTTAGGCTAACTGTTAAGTTATATTACACTAACAATGTTTTCGGTATAAATCCCCCTTCTATTGTATGATTTTAATGTAAAGTGAAGTATAAGCAAAAGGTGATAAATACTTGGGTGTCATGTAGTAAGATGCTTTTTTTTTTTTTTTAATTGGATTTTTTGTTCTTTTTTGTTCTTTTTTGTTCTTTTTTGTTCTTTTTTGTTCTTTTTTGTTCTTTTTTAGTATTATTATAAGTAAGTCGTTCAAAGTTTAGTATAAGTATAGTTAGTAAACTATTAGTATATGGAAGAATGGTTCATGTGTATGTTTTCTTTTTCCATATTGTGATTTATTTTTATGATTAATTAAATTGATTTATCTAATAAATATTTTATCTAATTAATATCATATCATTCAAATGCATAACTACAGATGTTAAAAAAAGGTTTATTGTTAGTCAATTTCATATTTTTTTATTACTTTACCTTGTTTTATTATTTCTCCATTAACTAGTACAACCGTTATATCACATGTTTTCAAATAATCAACAATTACCGATAACAATATATTATTTTATCAATGTATACATGTATACTATGTATATATATATTTATATATATTTAATATATATGTACTGTTTATGTATTGCTTAAATCGTCAATCAATATATCCATCGTCTTTTTTTAAATGGATTTTAGCGAACGACAACCGTTTGGTTTTTGTGATTAATCACTAAATAAACAATTACCATTGATAATCAAACTGGTCATAAAAAGAAAAGAATCATCAAACAACTAAGGAAACAAAGTATCCTAAACCGAACGAGGTGGATTTGGTCAAGTTGCAGGTCTCCTTTTGTAGTTGCAGCCCCAATGCGCATCTTCGGAAGCCCCCAGGCGACTTTGCAGCAAGTGTGCAAACGCATAACGCACCGTTTCGCCAATTCTTTCTGGTTGGGCGGTTTACGTTGGTTGTTTTGCAGGTTGCGCCGTTTTGCAGGTTGCACCGTTTTGCATGTTTTGGGGTCAGCCTTTTGCATGTTGGTGTTTTGCAGGTTTGGACCAATGAGTATTTTACAAGTTATGGGCTACAGGTTATGGGCTACAGGTTATGGGCTACAGGTTAGGAGTCAATTTGCAGTCAAGTTATGGATTGATTAGATTTGAAGTATGATTAACTAAATCAGATAATTGATTAATATGATTATTTAAATTATCATATTGAAATTGAGAAGAACCAAATTCAATTAAACCAATCAGTTGATTAATTTTAGTACCAGGAGGTAATTTATTATTAATAATCATTTGATTAAGTAAAAATTCAAGATTAATTTGATTAAAATTTGGGAAAATTTGAATAATTTTATTTAAGTAAATTGAATTATAATAAAATGATAATTTAAATAAATTATTTTCTAAAAAATTTGAAATTAATTGAATTTCATTTAATCTAATAATTTTATTAAAAATTGGGAATGTAATTTTAATTGATTCAATAAATTTTTTAAAAAATTCAAATGAAATAAATTGATTATTATAAATCATTTTAAAATACTTATTAATTGGTTCTTTATCAATTGTTAAATTTGAATTTTCAATATAAATTAATAATTTCTTCTTATTAAAATCATATCCATTAAGTAATAAACAAATTAAAATTTTATATTTAATATCTTTAATTAACCAATTTATTGCTTCATCATTATTATCATTATTAATATTATTTAAAATTATTAATTTCTTATTAACTAATTCAATAAATTTAAATTCTTCAACATTTGGTGCTAATAAATATTGATAATCAGTTAATAAATCATTAAATTTAATTCTTAAATATAATAATTCATCTTCAACTTTGTTATTATTCTTTATACCAATTGATAAATTATTATTTTGAATCGATTTTAAACTATTCTCAACCCTTTTATAATTTATCAGTTTACCTCCAAAGAATAAATGTAATTGTATTTGATACATTTGTAACATTATTGATAATTCCTTATCATTAGCATATTTTTCAAATGGTAATTGATCTACAATCAGATCAATATCGGTACAATATGGTATTAAAGAACATAAATATTGTAATTCAATTAACTTGGATGTATTGGGAATCGAATCACTCGATAATAATCGATCTATAGTATTCAATGAATGCGTATTCTCTGGCATAGTCCCTTGATTATTGATAATGATTTAGTACTTCTTGTTCTTTTTTCTTTTCTGCTCTGATTTAGTTCCCTTTTGTTCCATTCCCTTTATCTTATTGATCCGTGCGTGTGTGCACCACCATCCTCTATCAATATCCTATTACTACCTTACTAACTAATCCTATACCTATTCCACCGTCTAAGCCTTATATTTTCCCTTATAAGGGATGATTTCTAACTGGAATCCAAGAAAAGACTAATGTACTACTGGGCATCCGTCATACCAGTAAACTCCATCCCTTCGGATCTCGTACTTAGGGACATAATTCTAAATATGGTAATTGAATATACTTGGTACTCCAAGTTATACTCGTATTGTAGTTCTAATGCATCCCCCACCATAACACGAAGGTCCAACTGCTATTCCAGGGTCTATACTGTGGATCCCTACCAATTCATCACCATACTAACCAGGATTTTGATTCTTCCCCTTACATTCCCCCTTGAGCTCGTACCAACACCCCGTCAGCCACACACCCACCCCCACTCATTCATCCGTTCAGGAATCATCTACTCAACCACCCAAGCAGCTACTTATTCAAATGGTTAATACCCTTAACTCGTTTATACGTTTGTCGTTCGCACATTTTGCAGCTCTCGTATACCTCGTATACGTTTGAACGAAGAGAAAAAAAAATTAGTTTAGTTTTGCAAAAAGAAAAAACATATAAACAGCTTGAAAGTCTTGAGTAGATTGAAACTTGAATAGGTAAAGATCATTAAGGATGAGGTTGTTAACGGGTTATCTTCCAATTATTATTGGGTTTTTCGCATTTTTAGAAGCATCAATTAGAACTTGGTTACCAAATCATTATGTTTTTGATCCAAAAGTATTGAAAGAAATTTGTAATGAATCGATTGAAAAGAATGGGAATGGGAATATTACCGAGATTATGATTGATATAGTACCTAAATTACAAGCTGAATATCCAAATTTGATTAATGATTTTAATTTTGAAGATTGGATGTTTAATAATGCTGGTGGTGCAATGGGTAATATGTTTATTTTACATGCATCAATTTCAGAATATCTCATCTTTTTCGGTAGTGCTACTGGTACTGAAGGACATACTGGAGTTCATTATGCTGATGATTATTTCACCATATTGAGTGAACATCAAAAGGCTGCTTATCCAGAATCGGTATTACCAGAAATTTATAATGCTGGAGATCAACATCATTTACAAAGAGGTCATGTTAAACAATATAGTATTCCAAGTGGTGGGTATGCTTTAGAATTGGCTCAAGGTTGGATCCCGGCAATGTTACCTTTTGGTATGGTTTCCTTCTTAACCTCAACCTTGGATCTTTATACTTGTTATAGAACCGTTTATTTCACCGGTAAGGATATGATTCTTAACTTATTGAAAGGTAAATTCTAATCGGAAAAATTGTTACCAAAAAATGTTTTATAGATATTAAATTTATTCATATGCAAAAGTTATCATCTTATACATAATTCTATCTTATATAATCTTATATAATCTTATATAATCTTATATAATCTTATACTTAATTAATATTAAGGGACCAAATTTAGTGTACTTTTGACAGAACGGAAAAATGGACGAAAATTTCCCTCGAGTCGCAATTTACTTCTAATTTGAGAAATGCTTATCACTATTGATATAAATAAATGAATAATTCTCGTCGATTCTTCTTTTTATTAACATTACATTATAAAAGTTTCCAAGAAGATGACTCCAAGAACAAGTGTTGATGAGAATTCACATTTATTAACAAATTCTGAAGAAACAGTTGATGAACATGATATTTTAACCTATGTTCAACAAAGAAGAGCATCAATAGTTAGTGCTGGAACCACTAAAATACCAAAGAATTTTAGTAATTTAGATCATCGTAAATCAAGATCAAGTTTCCATGATTTACATCATTTAAATTCAAATTCATCTTTTTTACAAAATGAATTGGCACTTAGTGAAGTTTTATCAATTAATTCAAATAATTTAATCAAAGAACCAGAAACTAATATTAAAACTGAAACTAAAGTATTATTAAAATATTCAATTCCACTTATTATTACATTTTTATTACAATATTCACTTACAGTTGCTTCAGTTTTCAGTGTTGGTAGATTAGGATCAACTCAATTGGCAGCAGTTAGTTTATCATCAATGACTGCTAATATTAGTGGTTATGCAATTATTCAAGGAGTTTCAACTTGTCTTGATACTTTATGTGCTCAATCTTTTGGTAGAGGTGATTTAAATACTGTTGGATTACATTTTATTAGATGTAATTATTTATTAATGATTTTATATATTCCAATGTTAATATTATGGGTAATTGGATCAAAACCAATATTATTAATGTTATTAGGTGATTCAAAATATGAATTAGTTCAATTAGCATCAAATTATTTAAAAATTTTAAGTATTGGTATACCTGGTTTTATTATATTTGAAAATTCAAAACATTTTTTACAATCTCAAGGTATATTTCATGCATCAACTTATGTTTTAATTATTTGTGCTCCATTAAATGCTTTTTTAAATTATTTATTAGTTTGGAATAATAAAATTGGTCTTGGATTTATTGGAGCTCCATTATCAGTTGTTATAACTAATTATTTAATGTGTTTTTCATTACTTGGATATATTTTTTTAATTAATGGTTATCAATGTTTACCAAAACAATCAATTTTTAATAAAATAATGTTTAAAAATTGGACTAAAATGATTAATTTATCAATTCCTGGAGTTTTAATGGTTGAAGCTGAATGGTTAGCATTTGAAATTATTACTTTTAGTGCTTCAAAATTTGGTACTGATATTTTAGCTGCTCAATCAATTGTTTCAACAACTTGTGTTTTATTATATCAAATTCCATTTGCATTATCAATTGCTGCTTCAACAAGAATTGCTTGGTATATTGGAGCTGCATCTAAAAGGGCAGCAATTATATCTAGTAATGCAACAATGATTGTATCATTAATTGGAGGTATGATTAGTGGAGGTTTTTTAATCATTTTTAGAAATTTTTTTGCATCATTATATACAAGTGATCAACAAGTTATTAAAATTGCTTCAAAAGTTTTAATAATTGGATCAATTTATCAAATTAATGATTTTTTATCAGCAGCCACTGGTGGTATTTTAAGAGGTCAAGGACGTCAAAAAATTGGTGGTATATTAGGTTTAGTAAGTTATTATTTAATTGCTTTACCATTTGCCTTTTTATTTGCATTTTATTTTAAATTAGAATTAATTGGATTATGGTTAGGTATGATAATTGCATTATTTTTCGTTAGTATATCCCAATGTTATTGTGTTATTAGTAGTAAATGGGATAATATTATAACTGAATGTATTAATGAAGGTATATTAGAAGATGGTATTAGTATTGATGCTCATTCAATAGTTCCATCCATGAGTTCTTCTCATTTGGTATAAATTTACTTTTCATCTTGTTGTTGTTATTGATTTTTTTTTCTTCACATACATTACTACATGTATACATACTTGTATGTTCATGTATACATACTTGTATGTACATGGATGCAAGTAGTAAAGGTTTTTATAATAGTATTGTATATTGTATATATGAATATTTTTTGGTCGCAAATTTATTTTTTCAATTGATTTTCCAATTGATTTTCTAATTGTTTAATCTTTAGATTGGCAGCCTCTAATTCTAATTTATAAGAATTTAATAATAAATTATTTTGATTTAAATCAAGTAAAAGTTCATCACATAAAGATTTAATATTAGAATTTGAAGTTAATGATTTAATATTAAGAATTTTATCTTGTAAATCATTTGAAGAATTACCAATCAGTAATTGATTTTTCAATTGTTTATATTTTAATAATAAATTTTGATAAGATTTATAAAAAAAATGATGATTTGAAATTTCTTCAATAAATTCTTTTCTTAATTGATTATATTTTAGTTCAAAATCATTTTTAGATTCTTTATTATACTGATGTTCTTTGAATTGATCTTGTTGATATTCTTTATCAATATTTTCTAAATCTTGTGCATCAATTAAAGAATTCAAGTCTTTTAAAAAGCCATTTTGATTGTTTATTAGATCTAAAGAATGTTTCAAATGTTTATTTAAATCATTGGAAGGGGTACTGGTTGCATTGGTAACTAAAATTTCATTCGTAGTTAAATTATTATGAAATTTCCCAGGATAATCAAATGGTAAAGTTATTTTTTCATTATTATTATTCTTATTATTATTATATTCAAGATCTATTTTATTATTAATATCTTTCTTGCTATTAGAAGTATCAATCTCATTAAATAAATCATTATACTTCTTAATTGGTTTTGAAAAATTCCTTGTATCTATTGTTGATTCATTTTCAACTTGATTTAATTTTTCATATTTTTCATAATTTTCATAATTTCTATTACCCCCACCACCTATTGAATGAATCGTTTTATTATAATCTATAGTAGGCTCATTGGTTAACTCGGAGTTTTTCCCAAACACCGAAGATATAAACTGATTCATTCCTCAGTTATGATGTAGTTTATTATATTTAGTACTTTGTGGAGTCGCAATTGATATTTTTGTATTGGCAGGACTAACCTGTACTTTTGTTTTTTTGTAAAGTGTAAAAAAGAAAAGAGCAGAAAGACAAACTGTAAACTGTAAAATGGTAATTCACACTCAAACTTTGTTAGTTTTTCCTTTGCTGTTCGGTTTTATTTCGTATTCTTTTTGGGATTGAGTTGATTCACAAAGAATGTAATGATAATCCAGAACAAAATCATTTTTAGGGCATTTAACTCGTAAATAAAAGGAAGAGAATGAACAGGAGATTATCATTAGAAATGCAGGGAATTTACCTAATAAGAAATAAGTGAAAACACGCCTGGATTGCAAAGAATGTAAATTTTTGTTTATACAAACAAAAATTGCCATATATTTTTTTTTTTTTATTTTAATTTTATTGTAGGTTGTTTGTTTATTTGAATGAAACCGGTATAATGAATAATCATACCGATATAATAGAGTTTAACAGTTTTCCCTTTGAATGATATTATTATTAACATAATGAATAATAATAATAAAAAAAAAAAAAAAAACACCTTTCTTTTTCATTTTTTATTTTTCATTATTTTTCAAATATGCTAAACTTTGTCTTGTCATGTTGTTGTTCTGTAGAGGTGATTGTTTTGATTGTTGTTGTAACTATTACTTATTATTACATTTACAATTGGGTACAGCATTCAAGACTTTGAGGCAGTTACAGCAGTACAGTACTTACAGTACTTACAGTATTTACAGCAGTACAGCACTTACAGCAGTACCGCACACCCAGCAGTACAGCAGTATAGTAAAATGGGCACATTCCACATTCTCAACATGTAAGGGGGATATGGTGAGAACCGATAATGTATACGGCAACTACTTTAGTAAATGGTGTTACTAATAGCTGTTATACACTGCCTTATAGTAGTATAGACCCTAAGATAAGAGAAGTACTCACATACATGACTACATTAATATTGATACAAGCATAAACCCACATGTTACAAAATAATAATAAACCCACACGATTACATGGTTTTACAAAATAATAAAGCAAAATGGTGTTAAAAGGAGAATAAACCAATGCCCTGTTCAAAAATATAACGAACAACTAAATAACAACTAAATAACAACTAAATAACAACTAGTAACTACGAATAACTAACGAACAACCTAATGACAAAGCCAATAAGCAGAGCCCATAGGCAGAGCCCATAGGCAAAGCCAATGAGCAAACTCAAAAGTTAAAAGCAAAAAGCGAAGCTAAAGCGAAGCCAAAGCGAAAGTTAATGCAAAATAAAAAAACAAAAAAAAAAAAAAAAAAAAAAAAAAAAAAAAAAAAAAAAAAAAAAAAAAAAAAAAAAAAAAAAAAAAAAAAAAAAAAAAAAAAAAAAAAAAAAAAAAAAAAAAAAAAGAAAAAGAAAAAGAAAGAAAAAGAAAACACTAAAAAAGCAAAGGCAAAAACTGAAAAGCCAAAAAGTTTAAAAAGGTTGACGATTATGTAACGGTATCGCTTGATAAGACACGATTTAAAAGGAATGTACTAATGAACCTTTTAACTAAAATAACCTGTAAAAAATGGTAACAGGAACAAAACGAACAGAAGCAAAAAGATTGCAAAAATGCAAAAGCCTCAAAACTGCAAAACTGCAAAAAAAAAAAAGAAAAAGACACCAATTTTGGTAATACAATACCAAGTTTGTAAAATAAGTAAATCAACTAGACCATGCATTATAATCGTCAAATAGGAAAATTTGAACTTAATTCGGATTAAACGTCATTAACCAGCCATGTTAAGTCATTAATTCACATTGGAGATCATTAAAACGCATTAACCCATGATACATTTTTAGATGAACACTTAAACTTTGTCGAGACGATTAATTAACAATAGATTGACGGAATACCAAATATCGGTATCGGTAGAGTAGAGTATATATAATACTTAAAGTAAAAATTAACAATAATAAACAATTTACAACAAGTAGACCTTTAAGAGGTCATCAGGAAAAATGTAAAACAACACCACCAAAAAAGAATGAAAAGAAAATTTTTTTTAGAAGAAAGCACATCATAATTGGATGGGTTGGTTGTTGAACAAAAAACAACCACATATTCATTGAAAATTATACTATTAAACCAGTGATATTGTATTATCCTGCTAGTGGTACAATGCATTATGTACCAGTTCGTAACAATTAGTCAGGCAACAGAATACATACATTAAACACAAAATCAATTTATACATCAATCGTTTTAATTAACCTTTATTACATTTGTTACTCAAAATTCTAAAATACAATACTTATTATTACTAGTTTAGAAAACAAACGAGTAGATTTAAATTTGTTGTTTCTTTTAAATGAACATTTTCTAATTAACATCTAATCATAAACTTGTTACGTTGAAGAAGTTAACCAAAATAAATCAGCCCAAACAAACCAAACCAAACAAACCAAAAAAAAAAAAAGAAAAAGAAAAAAAAAAAAGAAATATAAAGAAGTAATATAGTACAGTTCCCTATATATTAAGTTAGTTCCCTTTGAAATTTATTTGGTTTGAAGGATTTTTTTTTTTGAAAAAGGTATATTTAAATTTTTATATTTAATCTCTCTTCAAATTTATTTGAAAAAAAAACTAAAAAGAATATATATTATATTATATATATATATATGAAAAACGGTATATTCATATATATGAATATATATGATAATATAAAACTAAGAATATAACAAAGTTTCTTAGATTACATGATAAATTGATTTTTACTGCATTTCTTCTTCATTAGATCATTAGTTCTTTTCTTCATTCATTTTCTTTTCTTTCTTTCTTCATTCATTCATTCATTCATTCATTCATTTTAATTTTCAAGGTCCTTCATTTCTATTAATTTTACTTTTTCATTCATTCATTTTTGCAAACGTTTTTTTTTTTTTTTTCAATTTTTCAATTTTTCAATTTTTTCAACTTTTCATTCTGTTTAGGTCGGTGCTTCTTTAATTCTTTCCATTATGTTTGATATACCGAAATATCAAAATATTCCAGTTGCTCAATTTCAAAATGATTTTATTAAAATTAATCAATTTGAATATCCATCTGAATTATATAAACTGGAATTAATTCAACATTCAAAATCATTAAAAGAATATGATTTAGAAATTTATCAAACTTTTTTAGAAAGTTTAGAAATGAATAAACCAAATATTGAATTATATAAACAACAACCATATTTAACATTTTCAATTAGATTAAAATTAATTGATTTTTTATTAAAAATGTCAATTAGATTAAAAATTTTACCATTTGTTTTTTATAAAGCAGTTAAAATTTTTGATAGATATTGTTCCAAAAGAATTGTTTTATTAGATCAATCTCAATTAATTATAACAACTTGTTTATGGATTGCATCAAAATTACAAGGTGGTAATAATCATTTTATTAATTTAAATAATTTAGATAAAATTAATTCAATTAAATCAATTAATGATTTAGGTTATGGATCAGGTGGTAAATTTAAAGGACCAACTGAAAGATTTAGATTACCAAAATTACATGAATTAGTTAAATTATGTGGAGCAAAATGTAAATATGATCAAGGAATGTTTAAACAAATGGAATTACATGTTTTATCAACATTAGATTGGAATTTTAATGATCCTTCAATTGAAGAATTTATTACTTATAGTCATGAATTTAATTTATTAAAAGATAATGAATTTTTTAAAATTAAAGAATTTTTAAGTTATTTATCATTATATTCATATGAATTAATTGATATTAATATAATTGAATTATCAAAAGTTATGATTGATTTAATTAATGAAACTTTAAATTTAAATTCAAATGATTATTTTTATCAAAAAATTAATTATTCAAATTTAAATGATAAAAATTTTAAAATTGATCCAATTAAATATAATTTTATTAAAAAAAATTTAATTAAATCAATTTTAAATAGTTCAGAATTTATTTTAAAATTATTTAATTCAAGAGGTCCTCAACAATTTTTTTATACAATCTTATCAATTTATAAATTTAATCCAAATCAATCAAAAATTAATACTCCTCCAAGTTCTTCAAGTTATAATTTTCAGTCCCCAACCAATACTAATTCAACAAATACTCAAGAATCAACAAATACTGCAACAACAACTCCAATCTCCCAACCTCCAATAATACCAAATAATTCAAATAAATCAACCGTTTCTCCTCAACCAATTTTTAAACCAGTAGTTTTACAAAACTTACTGAAGTTTAGTCCTTCGGTTGAATTACCTTCTTCTTCTTCTTCAACTACTTCAAATGCGAGTAATATAATCCCGGGTACTTATAATCAACAATTCATTCATCCTCATTACTCCTACGCCAACAAAATCCATCAAAATCTACATAACAATAGCCTGACGAGTTTAACTTCTTCTATATCTTCCCTGAAAGATCATGATTATAATCTGATCTTTGAATATGATCCAAGAAAATTGGGGATAAGTACTCCATTAAGTGATGAAGAATCTCCAATGCTACCACTAGTTAAACCCCAACCCCAAAACGTTCACTCCCATTAATCACTCCAGTACTCACTACTCACTACTCACTACTCAGTACATGTTCTTTTTGCTAATGGTTTGGTTTTTTTTTCTTTTTTTTTTTTCGCAGCATATTTTTTTTTTTTTTTTTTTTT
>JAJMKE010000066.1:0-47997 GCA_030569195.1 Hyphopichia khmerensis
TATCTATAGATTCTCTGATAAGTCTTTTAAGTCCCCTAATTGCTAGTCCATGATGTTAACCATACTTTGAATAATTCTATATTCAATCTTATTTACCTTTAACCTTTTTAGAACATCTCTGCGACCTTCTCTCGAATACTTCCGTGCCTTCTATATCAAGCCTTTCTCTCTTTTGCAGCCAGAGCTGACCTCTTACATTGTTATAAATCGGTCCCTTGGCCCAGTTGGTTAAGGCGTGGTGCTAATAACGCCAAGATCAGCAGTTCGATCCTGCTAGGGACCACTTATTTTTTTTTTGAATTTTTGCAACCCATATTCCATTTTCCCTATATTCGTGGTTGTTGCATCACCAGAATTATCAATGATTAAAGCTACTACAAAATTTTATTGTTTTTAAAGAACTTTTTTAGATCTATTATATAAATAGGCTAACTAAACATTAGCAGAAGCTGGTTGGGGTTGTGGAGAAGGTTGATCATCAATTTTTGTGACTGGTAATTTTTCTTTTCTGAAACTTTTCATTGGTCTCAAACCCCATTTGCGGAGTAATTCAATATCTTCATTCCAACCATTACACATGGTTGTCAACATTTTTTCACCAGTGAAAATAGCATTACAACCAGCCATAAAGCACAAAAATTGTTCATGTTCTTTCATGGTATATCTACCTGCCGCAAGACGAATTATTGAAGAGGGCATAATTAATCTAGCAGTAGCAATTGTTTTCAAGATATTCTCAAATTTCAATTTCCTATTGGAATTTTTTGGTAATTTGGAAAGCTCTTGTTCCATTGGGGTACCTTTAATTGGAACTAATCTATTAATTGGTAAAGATTCAGGATGTTTTTCCATTGTTGATAAAGTATACAAGAACCCAACATGATCTTCTTCAGTTTCACCTAAACCTAAAATACCACCAGTGCATGCTTTAATACCAGCTTTTTGGACATTATCAATGGTCTTCAATCTTTCATCATAAGATCTTGTGGAGATGACATTTGGATAGTGCTCTCTAGAAGTATCAATGTTATGATTATAAGCGGTCAAACCAGCCTTTTTCAAGTCAGCAGCTTGCTTTTCATCAACCATACCTAAGGTAACACAAGTTTCCATTCCCATTTCATTAATTTTGGTAACCATTTCCCCAATCCTCTTTAAACCTGACTTACGACCAGTCATATCTCTCCAAGCGGCACCCATACAAAATCTGGTCGACCCATTATCTTTAGCTTGTTGTGCCTTTTGTAATACTTCTTCAATTTTAATCATTTTCTCTGCTTTAATATCAGTTTCGTATCTATTGGATTGTGCACAGTACTTACAATCTTCAGTACAACCCCCAGTTTTAATAGATAATAAAGTACATAATTGAACTTCTTGAGGGTTATGATGTTTTCTATGTTGAACTTGTGCTTGATAAACTAATTCCATGAGTGGTGTATTATAAATTTCTTTAATTTCCTCTTTTGTCCAAGTATTGATTGGCTTATTAGATGTTAATGCCATATCGAGAGGTTTCATACGTGGACTTCTTTGTCCATCAGAAGTTGTAATATTGAAACTTATTTTAGAATCAACTTCATGATGAACAAAAGTTTGTTGAGCTTTTAAAACGTCAGTTTTAGAAGGTGAAAGTAGCCTTTTCAGAAAAGAGCTCAATTGCCTTGTGCTGACTCTACTTACCATTGTAATTTTTGCTTTGAAAGAGTTATAAAGAATCAGAGAAAGGTATAGTAATTGATAAAAAGAATCTTAATAACGAAAGAAACAATCCAGGTAATAAAGAAAGAGTTGATAAATGAAAAGAAAAGTTAAAAGAGATCAATTTCGAAAAATGGAAAAAAAGAAGACAGCTCTTATATAAAAGAAAAATATTAACAGATCTAGTAGAAGTTACATTGGGTTATTAAATTGTTGTTTTTATTGTTTTTCTGGGAAATTAGCTGATATGACACTAATTTGGTTGGCCAACAAATTATTAAGTACTAAAATTGACAGGAAATTGCAAAAACCCTCTTATCGAGGTAGCGGAGTATTTCATGAGGAGCACACTACTCGGAGTGACTCAAATTTGAGTCATGGAGACAATCAATTGTTGAGAATAATTTTTTCTGAATCAATTTTCTTGCTGAATATTCATTATTTAATAATTTTGGCTATGAATTATACATTTATATTATACGGATCTGTAATCACATAAGCAAGTATTCTCTTATTCAATTAAAATTTTTAATCACATAAACGCTTACATTGATACTCGCTTGGTTGTTATCAAGATCCATAAAAAATCATACATGAATACCCAATTGAAATAAAGAATAGCTGCTTTCATATAAAGGGATTCATGCTTCTAATAGATAGAAGAGGCTTAGTCAGAGCAAAACAATTCTTGTTGTATGGTTGATGTTGGATTTTGGACCTTTAGTCGACCTGAGACTCATTTTTGAGAATGACTCTCTTGTCAAATTTGCAGCACTTTTCTTCTTGAGTCAACGATCACGTGGTGCTTTTAAATCTAGGGCTTTAACCCTGATGTACTTCTCGCACCATCTTAATTTTCGCTTATAGAGTGCAACTACCAATCTGTTTTTCTCTTTTTTTTTTTTTTTTTTTCACTTCTCACAGTGCAACTTTTTAAAAAAAGATTGAAGAGTAAATTTTTTTTCACCTCTCAAATACTTCTTTTAATACTATATCAAAGATACCAACATTAAAAATGGCTCCAATCGTATGTATAAATGATGTCAAGAGTGGATGATTTGACAAGCTCCCTTTAGACGGGTTAGATTTACTGTGTTTGTTTTTTTGTTTTTTGATTTTACTTGCTGATACCTTCAGCAGTGAAAGTTTTTTATTTTTTTTTTTTATCGATACAAATATGGACAGAACCGTTCAGGATGATCATTAGATGATCTTGAACTCACGTAATCGCAAACCCGTCCCTGGGCTATGCTGTCTTTTATCTACTATACCTTATACTGTGTATATTGTGATAATAGTGCGGTAGGCTAACATGGGATCTCCCTTTTCTTTAGACCACTAAACAATCTGCTTCTGCTAAAAAATTTGTTGTTGACACTTCTGCTCCAGTTGAAAACGATGTTTTTGACCAAGAAGCTTACGTCAAATACTTAGTTGAACACATCAAAGTTGAAAACATTGTTGGTAACTTAGGTGATAACATTACCATCACTGAAGAAGGTAACAAAGTTGTCATTGTTTCTTCTACCAAATTCTCTGGTAAATACTTAAAATACTTAACCAAGAGATTTTTAAAGAAAAACCAAATCAGAGATTGGATTAGATTTGTTTCTGTCAAACAAAACCAATACAAATTACAATTCTACTCTGTCGCCGAAGGTGATGAAGAAGATGAAGAATAAATTATTTAATTTCAAAAATATATCCTTGTATAATAATAGATTTTAGTTTTTGAATATATATAGTTTGTTTTTCAAAATGATCTTTTCTTTCATTTCATTTCATTCACGGGTTTATAACGGTTCTATCAATGTATTAATTGTCGTATAACATTATTTTCGTAGTTAAAAGCGTAGAGTCTTAGCATCAGGTACTTGTCGAGCATCGTAAAATATAACTCGAGAGCAAAAAAAAAAAAGTCGGCAGATTCTGAAGAGAGAACTATTGTCGTTCTCAATCTGTACGTTGATCAATTGACAAATAGTCAATACACTTTAAGTATATAACTAGAGCATACAATTTGAAGAATACTTAGAATGTCAATTATTTCCACATTGGTTTCATACTTCCCAAAGACCACACCTCAAGGTGGTTATTTACCCCACTGGTTACTTTTCATATCTGTTGTATCAATTTTCAACTCGATCCAAACTTACAAAAGCAAAGATTTAGCTCTTACTAAAAAAGTATATGACAATTCTAAACCAGGTCAAGTTACTGATTTAAGTGCTAGAACTTTTGGTACTTGGACATTTATAACTTCAATCATTAGATATTATGGGGCATACCATTTGATTGGCAATAAACTGGTATATGAAATGGTCATGTGGACTTTTATCGTTGCTGGTGGTCATTTCATCAGTGAATGGTTGGTCTATGGTACTGTAAAATTCGGAAAAGGATTAGCAGGTCCTTTAATTGTCAGTACAGTTAGTTTTACTTGGATGTATTTACAAAAAGACTTTTATTTGGGTTTGTAATTGCCTCCTTCATCACTACCCAATTGAAACCTATAGAGTATGAAAAAAAGTTTTTAATAAATTTAATAAAGTATTTTGAATCGGTAGATGTTGCAGAAGCATCTACCCTAAAAGTAATATTAAGCAACACTAACCTCATCTTTGCTGAAGTAAATCATTCACTAATCATATGTCAATCGGCTTTCCGATATAATATCAAAGATCAAGGCCCAGACACCAACACGTGACTTTCACTTCTATATTCTCCTGCTTTTGTATGTAGGTCGGGCATACCCGCACTAAAAAGTGAGACCCTAATCGGAGCTGAATCGATGGAGAGATAGAGGCTCCGTTGGGAATCCACCGGCACACCGGAGAACACCTCAAACAGGAAAAGTATATATAATACGGGGTGAAGCTGACAACTTTTAATTTTTTATTCATCATTGCTACTATATACAACAATAAACAAAATATATCAAGATGGTTCATAAAACTGATACCCTTAGCGTTACTCCATTAGAAGATAAACCATTTGGTTGTGCCATTGGATTACCAACATATGCTAACAATGATCCAGCCAATTTGAATGATGAAGATTTTAAAAAATTATATGAAGCAATTCATACTTATATGGTTATTGTAATTCCTGATCAAGCTGAATTAGCTCCAAAATCTCAATACTTATTAACTAAAAGATTTGATCCAACTATCCCTGAACCAAAAGAAGAGTCTGGTTTTGCTGGTTATGGTCACGGTAAAGAATTTAGACATGAACAGTCCGTTTTAAGAAAAGATGGTACAACTGTTAAATCACAACCCCAAGTTCAAATTTTAGGTCAAGGGGTTTTCCAAGCTGATGAACCAGGTAACGAAAATGGTGAAACCATTTCTTTAACTCATCCTTCTCATACCAGTTTCCACCACGAACCATTGACCCAAAAACAAATTGTCGAAGAAAATAGAACAAGATTTTACAGATGGCACATTGATTCTGCTTTATATGACTTATCCCCACCAGTTGTGACTACTTTGTTAGGTATCAAAGTACCACCTTCAACCAAAGTTCAAACAATTGATTACGATGATGGTACTGGTGATAAATTACAACTCACTCAAGGTTCTACTTGTTTTGTTAGTGGTGAACAAGCTTTTGCTGGATTATCCGATGAAGATAAAGAGTTTGCTCTTAATACTACTGTTGAATATGCTCCACATCCTTATATCTTCATTTCTCCAGCCGGTGCCACTAAAGATGGGTTAACCATGGTTTCTGAAGGTAAAGAAATTGCTTTTGATAAATTGCCTGAATGGGAAGAATCAAAAATTAAAAAATTACCAATGGTTTGGACTAATCCAGTAACTAAGAAGAATCACTTACAACTTCATGGTTGTTGTCTTCATAGATTACACACTAAATTACCAAATGGTGAAATTAAGACTCTCGAATTAAAAGATGCAAGAGAAAAAGCTCATCAATTAATGAGACCTTGTATCAGTCCTTCAAGAGTTTTGGCCCATGGATGGTCCCAAGGTGATTTAGTTATCTTCTACAATCGTGGGGTTTGGCACAGTGTTACTGGTGAATTGAAAGGTGTAAACAATGGTAAAGATGAAAGAAGATTAATGCACCAGTGTAATATTGCTAGTGGCTTCGACCCTAAATTGGAACTCTGATCTTACTAGGATTATATTTTTTTTTATATGTGTTATAGGTTCAATTCTTTATGTATATTCAATTGGAAATTTTTAGGTTTAATAATGTGGCCATGTAGAAAATCATTATGGTTATCGTAAAACGTCTCTCTCTTGCTTTGTGCATTGTAGTCGAATCAATATGTTGAGAACGCAAAAATCAAACAGAATCAAACCAAAAAAAAAAAATAGTAAAGATAGGCTAATAAAAAATACTTGAAGAAAAAAAAAAAAGAACGTAAAGAGAATTAACTGAATATCAATAATCAACAGATCAAGTCAAAAAACAATAGACGATGGGTCATTACGTTACTATTGCTACTTGTAACCTTAACCAATGGGCATTGGACTTTGAGGGTAACCGTGATCGTATCATTCAAAGTATTATTGAAGCCAAAAGACAGGGTGCTAAGTTAAGAGTTGGTCCGGAGTTAGAAGTATGTGGTTACGGCTGCTTAGATCATTTTTCGGAAAACGATGTTTATGATCACTCTTGGGAAATATACGGAGAGATTTTAAAGCACCCGGCCACTCAGGATATCATATTGGACATTGGTATCCCAATTATTCATAAGTCAATCAAATATAATTGTAGAGTTATTTCTTACAATGGGGAAATATTACTCATTAGACCAAAACTTCATTTGGCAAATGATGGCAATTATAGAGAAATGAGGTATTTTACCCCTTGGAATAGACAATATTATCACGAACTTTATCAATTACCTAAATCAATTCAAGAAATTACTGGCCAATCTAGAGTTGTTATTGGTGACTGTGTAATTGAAACTTTGGAGACTAAATTGGGCCCTGAGACTTGTGAAGAATTATTTACCCCTGAATCACCTCACATTGGTATGGCTTTAGACGGTGTTGAAATTTTTACCAATTCTTCTGGTTCCCATCACGAATTAAGGAAATTAGATACAAGATTGCAATTGATTACCGAAGCTACAAAAAAGTGTGGGGGTGTATATCTTTATGCCAATCAGAAAGGTTGTGACGGTGATAGATTATATTATGATGGTTGTGCTTGTATTGTAGTTAATGGTGAAATGGTTGCACAGGGAAGTCAATTTTCTCTTTCTGATGTGGAGGTGGTATCTGCTACTATTGATTTAGATGATGTTAGATCTTACAGAAGTCAGAAGTCAGCTGCTTTACAATCTGTAAACAGGACCCAGACTTATCATAGTGTCGAAACAAAAATCGAGTTATCACCAAGCTCACTTGTGTTTGATCCGTTGGTTAAACCAACTAAAACTATACCTATAAAGTACCATCTTCCACAGGAAGAAATTGCATTAGGACCGGCTTGCTGGCTTTGGGATTACTTAAGAAGGTCAAAGTGTGCAGGTTTCTTTCTTCCTCTTAGTGGTGGGATCGATTCATGTGCAACCGCAGTCATTGTTCATTCAATGTGCCGATTAGTTGTCGATGCCATTGAAAACGGTAATAAACAAGTTCTAGAGGATATTCAAATGCTTACACACGAGAAGGACTTTGTTCCAAAAACTCCACAAGATGTTGCGACAAGATTATTCTATAGTAGTTTTATGGGAACTACTAATTCCTCTAATGATACAAGATCTAGAGCTAAGGAATTATCTGAAAAAATAGGTTCCTATCACATAGATATGAACATGGATACTTTGGTTACGGCAGTAGTCAATGTGTTTGAAGTTGCTACTGGTAAAAAACCGATATTTAAAATTTTTGGTGGATCGGTAACAGAAAATTTAGCATTGCAAAATATCCAGGCAAGATTAAGAATGGTTTTAAGTTACTTGTTCGCTCAGTTGTTACCCTGGACAAGACAAAAGCAAGGTGGATTACTTGTCCTTGGTAGTGCTAACGTTGATGAATGTTTAAGAGGGTATTTGACAAAATATGATTGCTCTAGTGCTGATATTAACCCAATTGGTGGGATTTCTAAAACCGATTTGAAGGCATTTATTGCATGGGCTGAAATAAACTTCAAACTTCCAATTTTGAATCAGTTCCTAACTGCTACACCAACCGCTGAATTGGAACCAATTACTGAAAACTACGTTCAAAGTGATGAAATTGATATGGGTATGACATATGATGAACTCTCAAGATTTGGTAAATTACGTAAGGTAGATAAGTGTGGCCCACTAGCAATGTTTATCAAATTGTATCATGAGTGGTCTCAACCACCCTATAATTACTCAGCTGAACTCATTGCCGAAAAAGTGAAGAGATTTTGGTTCTTTTATGCTATCAATAGACATAAGATGACTACCATGACTCCTGCTTATCATGCAGAACAATATTCTCCCGATGACAACAGGTTTGACTTGAGACCTTTCTTGATCAATCCTAGATTTCCATTCGCAAGCAAGAAAATTGACCAAATTGTAGAAAAAATCAACGAAAGAGAAAAGGAAATCAAAGAGAGTAATATCAGTGTCGAGTGAGCGACAAGCTATGTATATGAATATCAAGTTATGTATAAGAACGAGAGGCTATGTAAATCTATAGCTTAAATACACAAGTAAAACTTTTAAATTTCTTTCAATTTCATTTATTAATTTTCCCACCCCATTTTGGTATAAATCCAAGTTCTTGTTTCATGTATTCATCAGGGGAATCATTTCTTTTTGCAAAGTCTAGGAGACTAATTGAAAGTTGATTAGGTATGTCTTCTTGAACGAAGTGACCTGTATGAGCACTATTATTAAAGACTATCAACTGATACTTTCCTTGCATTTGACCGATAATTAAATTTGTATCTAGCGTTTCATGGCCTGACAAAATTAGCAATTTTGCAACCTTATTTTTAGTATTACATTTGACGAAGTTTTCGGATAACCCTGAGAACCACGACTCCCAGAAAGGTTGAGTTTGTTCCAAATTTGTCCTCCAAACAATTCCGCGAGGAGTTTCAACTAATAGATCGGGAACACTAACTTTGGCAGATTCTATGTTGTTAATCAAATGTATATGCTTTACGTGCCAATCTATGGCTCTTTGAAAGGTTGGAAATGATTTGGGGCGATTTTTAATATATTGGGGCATTGCCACTAGTGATTTTACTGCGGTTTCTTCAACGATGTCAATCATTACTAAACCTTTAAGATTACGCTCACAATGTGAATTATTAATGAGATAATTGGTTAAAACTGCACCCCCTAGAGAGTGCCCTAGCAAGTAAATTGAATTAGGTGGATTGTGAATCCTGAAAAAATTATCCAATACAAAACCAAAATCCTTTATCAATGATTCCATGGAGAAGTCAACAATTTTAGTCATGGTAGAATTTCCGTGTCCTCTCATATCAAATGCGAATAACCCTGGCGACTCTCCATCTTTATCCACGGCATAAGTTTTCGTTAAGCTCAAGGCAAGTTTGCAGAACGTCATTGAGGATGAACCAGCACCATGATGACAAATGAATATAGGAGCTTTCGGATTCCTTGGTGGCTTGTAGTAAGTTCGGAATGTAATTTCGAGTTTCGTATCACTATATGTCTCAATGATTGGAAAAGTCAGACGGATAGATTCGTGGTAAGCCTCCAATAACGTTTTATCATCATCGCCTTTAACGTCGCTTTCCGAACTATCACTAGTCAGGCTATTATCTGATTCCACGCGACTCAAACTTGGAGGAGAATCAATTGAATCCTCTAGTAATGGGGATAAACCGAAATTTTTTTCCTGTTGTTTAACCCTTCTTAAAAATGCTTTGTGAAGATCAGACATTATATCAATGAATACTACCAGCTGCTTTCATGTATTTCCATAAATTTTGTATCAAAGCCATAGGGATTAAGAATGAAACCAAAAAAAAAAAAATAGATATACGAGCAAAAAAAAAAAAAGCTGAGTTGAATATCAAAAAGCTTTTACCTTGAACAGATCAAATAGACTTTTACATTATTTCGAATTTTGGGAGAGCTGTACTAGAACTTACGATTATAAGTTGTAATATTTTAGCTTGGGGATGAGCAACTTGAAGTTTGAGTTTGAAATCAGTGCATTAGCTCTTTATGTTGCATATCGAGCTTTAATCACCAATGAAACCCCAGTTGCTTGTGTATTTTATTCTCAAGACTGCAAGCAAATTTTGAGCTTTGGATGCAATGATACCAACAAATCATTGAATGGGACTCGCCATGCCGAGTTTATTGGTATTGATAAAATTTTCAAGGAATTTATTCCTAAAGAATCTCATCACGATCAAGAATATATAAAACAGTTCTTTTCCAAAATAACGCTCTTTGTTACGGTGGAGCCTTGTATTATGTGTGCACTGGCTTTGAAGCAATTAGGAATAGGTCAAGTTATTTATGGATGTGCAAATGATCGCTTTGGAGGAAACGGGACCGTTCTTCTGATTCATGATGATGATAGAGAAGACGTCTCGAATAACTATCAAAGTTATGGTGGACTCTTAAGAACTGAGGCAGTTCAGTTATTGAGAAACTTCTATATTCAAGAAAACGATACAGCACCAAATCCTAAGATTAAGAAGAATAAAGAGATTGAAAACAAATCATATCCTCCTAATCTCTCGTTTGAACAGTACATGACAAGAGAAACATTTACAAGATTTTATGGACAAGACAGAGCTGAGAAACATTATGATGTGGACGTCAATGAGTATGAAATAACTCCAGAATTAAATTCAGGCTACTCGCTTAAAGACTTGATCAACACGGATCTGATTAAGAAGATTCCACACCTAGAAGATCTTTTTCTTGAGGATAATATAAACAATCTGATACTAGAACATGACTTAAATACATTTTTTAAATTGTTCTATCCTGTGAATAAGCTAGGTGAGGTTGACTTCGAGAATAACATTATCAAAATCGATCATACCCACCTTCAACCGACCAATTTAGAATTTAAGAAGAGAAAAATTGAAAACGATCAACTGTAATTAGTCTGTATAATAGTTAATAAAGGTTTCTGATAGAATAACTGTAGCAAAATTTCACATCCAAATTTTTTGAGAAATATCGCAACAACTGAAAAACCAGAAAATATCAAACACCAAAGAAAAAAAAAGACCAGAAAACATAGTATATCTCATCAATCAACTATTGCATGGTAAACCAATAACGGTTAAAAATGGACGACTCTGATGAGGAATTTACTCAGTCTCCAAGTACCAATCTAAATACTTCAAATAGTGGCTCAAGAGCGTCAACGGTAGGTCCCAAAGATGATGGAATGGCAAAGAGAACTCGATCAAGCACCAAACCAAGAAGTGGCAATGTCAGTGATTTGAAAGGTGCTAATGGTGGGTATGCTTGGGAAGATGAAATTCAAAGGTCATGGGATATAGTGAAGGATGACGATGGGACTGGCTCCCTCGAAACAATAATTCAATCGATTATAGAGAATAGAAAGAAGAAAATTATGAAAAACCCATCGACACCATTTCAAAGAGGTATTATCAGAACTTTGATCGTTATAATAGATGGTTCCCTGATAATGCTTGAGAAAGATCTCAGGCCAACTAGATTCTCGATGACTTTATCCCTACTACAAGATTTCATTGTCGAATTTTTTGATCAAAATCCTATTTCTCAGTTAGGTATTGTGATGATGCGTAATGGGGTTGCTAATCTCGTCAGTGAGGTCAATGGTTCTCCTCAATACCATATCGATAAAGTGAGGCAACTCAAGGCTCGTCAGCATAATCGATTTGAGCCAAAGGGAGATCCATCATTACAAAATTCTTTAGAAATGGCTCGATCCATGCTTGCATACAACTTTGGTAACAATATAAATGAAAACAAAAATTCGAAAGAAATCCTAATAATTTTTGGTGCATTGTTCACTAGTGATCCTGGTGATATTCATAAAACAATTGGAAATCTTGTCAAAGACGAAATCAAGGTGAAAGTAATTGGACTTTCAGCACAAGTTGCAATTTGTCAAGAAATTGTGAATAAGACAAATTATTCAAAACATAAGCATAGGGTCGCAGCTTCTGGTAGTAGTAATTACTATGGTGTTATCATGAATGAAGCACATTTCAGGGAACTTTTAATGGACAGTGTAATTCCTTTACCAATAACAGCTGTTGAAACTGAAGTCGAGAAAGATAATTCTAAAGGTGTACCTTTGATAAAAATGGGATTTCCTCTGAAAATCCAGCCTCTTCAAACATCAGTCAACTCGTCTGTGTCCGTCAATTTTCCTCAACTTTGTGCATGCCACCCAACCCAAGGGTCCAACGACTCAAAAAATGAAGCCGATTCGAATCAAATGAATGCTTCTTCAAGTGTTGTTGGTTATCAATGTCCGCAGTGTAAAAACAAAGTTTGTCATCTACCAACTATATGCCCTATATGTGGGTTAATGTTGATTTTGTCCACCCATCTTGCAAGATCATATCATCATTTAGTACCACTAGGCGAATTTAGAGAAGTTCCGGTTTCGAGTAATTATGATAGCAAGGTTTGCTATGGCTGTTTACTCCGATTTCCTGAAGGTATTTCCAAGAGCAGTGAAAATTCAGCATTAGAGCATATTTCCAGTTCAAGATACAAATGCCTTAAATGTAAAAATGATTTTTGTATCGACTGTGATGTTTTCGTTCACGAAGTTCTACATAATTGCCCTGGTTGCGAGAATACTTAACCTATTTATAGATTTATACAAAAACGTATATTTAATAATAATTACAAGTTCATGTCGAATTATGATAAAGAAAGATAATATATCTTTGTAAGTAAAAAAATGAGCAATGTTTAGAAGATAAAAAAAAATAGCATTCTGGGTCTATTATACAGTCGAGTTTCTTTATTTACTACCCCAAGTACTGGATCCACCATTCTTGTTACCCCAGGTAGAATTTCCTCCACTACCCCAAGTAGAATTTCCACCGCTACCCCAGGTAGAGTTTCCACCATTCTTACCCCAGGTAGAGTTTCCACCTCCACTACCCCAAGCAGATGCACCACCGTTTCCTCTTCCCCAAGCAGATGCACCACCATTACCAGAGCCACTGCCCCAAGCAGATGCACCACCCGAGCTATAAGCAGGAGTCTTTCCACCTCCCCAAGATGAAGCACCACCGGAGCTATAAGCTGGGGTTTTACCACCACCCCAAGATGAAGCACCACCCCAGGTTGATGAATTACCAGCAGGGGTTCCATTACCCCAAGAAGATCTATTACCAGAGGAGAATGCAGGGGGTCCTGACCTTGGTTGAGCAAAACCACCAGGTGGACCGCTACGTGGTCCATCCGATGCACCTATAAATCTCAAGTATGGGACAGCCTCACCACGAACCAAAACACTTAATCTGGTCTTATTAACTTTGATTTTTTTGGATTTGGTATGAAGTTCAATTCTTGCATCGACATCATCTGTATCTGTCACCTTACCCATGAGACCTTTATAATTACCACCATTTACCAAGACGTCTTTATATAATAATTTATCTCTACCACGGACGGATGTTTTGAGGCCAGCAGCAGCAATCGGAGCTGGTAATTTTAAGTTTGGATTCATACGATTGAGATCAGGGCCCAAGTTCTTTGAAACTATTGAATCTTTGGTTGCAATTGTGCTCACATTCAAACTATTCGTAACAAAAATACCAAGATTCTCAATTATATCATGGGAAGAAATGAATAGAGAGTTCTTATAGATATGTAAAATTGCACCTTCTCTCTTCTTGTCACCCAATACTTCTTTGACGGTATCACCAATTTTTATAGTGGAACCATTCTTATCTGTAGCAATTTGTTCTCTACGACTTAATTTTAATTTGGCAGCAATACCAGATGGTTTTACTGATATTAATCTACCATCAGATGTAATGATACCAAACAAACCTTTTTCAGCTTTGACGATAACACCAACAGTAGAAGCATTAAGTTGAACTAAATCTTTAATATCATACATACCCCCAAATACATCAGTACTCAGCGAAGCATCAGTAGCCTTAATTAAGTAATTAGCGAATACTCTTACGTCTTCATTTGTTTGATCACTTAATAAGACAACAGAATCATTATCAATTTTGATAACCAAACCAGTTTCTTCTGAATGTTTACCTTCAATGATCTTGACATGATCACCAGGAGCGAAAACTTTTCTTAAATCATTTGATGGAACCGTAAGTTGCTGATTAACGAATTTAGGATCACCACTATTTGTAACCAAAATCGTAATTTCATTTAAAGATGAAGTCAAGACCTTACCAACTGTCTTCGCTTGTTCACCACGACGGATTTCAACTTTATCCCCAGGTTGAAAAGCACTCTTTTGACCACCTTCGGTGTTATTTTTATTTTTCAAAGAAGCGGCAACTGCTGCAAGATCAAAACCATCTTCTTCGTTATTACCTGTTTGAAATCTATCTAATTCTTCCAATCTTGGATGAACATCTTTAGTTTGAATATATTGCAACTTGAAATCTTTATAAAGAAAGCCCTCGTTATATTCTTCACCTCTGTAAATGTAGCTACGACTACCACGACCAGGTTGTAAATGTTCACCGTCATAAGTTCTGGCTTCTAGTTCATTAAATAATCTTGGAATTGGTTTGATTTTTGATTTGACTATTTTACCATCTTTAGTGATTTCATCATTTCGGCCATAATCTAATCTTGGAACTAATTTACAACGAACATCTAAACCATTTTCTGATAAATTATCAACAATAGCTAAATCACCTTTATATTTACCCCTACTAATTCTGATATAAATTCCTGGAACTAATTCAACATCTGAAGATTTGACTTGTTTCAATAAGTCAGGATATTCACGAACTGGGACTAATAATCTTTGTTTGGCATATATATTGACCATACCAGCCAAAGCTCTTTCAATAGCTTCAGGTCTCTTTGCCTCGATATAAATATAACCTTTAAAAGAATCTCTTTGGAAAACTGTTAAAATATCCAAAGGTTTGTTTGATCTTGCTAAGGTTTTCTTTTTTTCATATAATTTACGAACTAAATCTTTTTCACGACCTGGACTACATCTAATAGCATAGATAGCAGGGTCATTGATAGATGGCATCAATAACTTTTGAGAAACAGTTCCGCTGGCTGTAGTGTCACCTCTGTAAACACTGTGAGACTTACGATAACGTTGCTTCAAAGTTTCTGCTAATTCTTCAGCATCTTGATCTTCGGCTTCTTGACGACGACGATCGAATTGTCTATGGAGTCTGTCATCTTGGTGCTCTTCACCATCAGCTCTACCATCAGTTGTTTCCACACGATCATCAGAGATGAATTGTTGTCTAAGAAGTTCTGCTTCTTCGTCATCTTCATCCATTTCTTCCTCTTCTTCATCGTCGACTTCTGCTTCAATATCTATAAATTGATTAGCTCTTCTTCTCTTTCTTTTGGAGGCTCCGACATCATCGTCTTCATCTTCTTCATCATCTTCCTCATCATCCTCCTCTTCTTCATCTTCTTCACCTTCTTCCTCATCACCACCTTGGTCTCCATTTGCTTCCTGTTCATCTTGATTATCGTCATTATCATTATTCAAGCCAGCAGATTCAACTTTTGTAGGAGCTGGTTCATCATCCTCATCTAATGGACGCTTATCTCCTATAGCAAACTCTTTTTTATTATCTTCTTGCTCGATATTTCCTTCGACTTGATCATCATCAAATTCATTAACATCTCTGTCTTCTATATCGTATGCACCCTCGAGAGTAGAATTATCAGGATGTTCATGTTTGACTACACCACTCTCATCATCTGAGTTAAGTTTCCTTTCTATATCAGACATGGCAAATGTTATTGTTTAAGTGATTCACCAAGTGTATTAAAGCTGAAAAATGGATAGATGATCCTTTGGGTCAGAGATGGGGAATGATTTTTATAAATGGCAAGCGCTTCTACGATTATTTCCTGTATATTTTTCTTTCTCTGACTTTTCATGTTATTTTTTTTTTTTTTTCTTTCATTTGAGCGTACTAACAAAAAAGTGCAGGTTATGATTTGTTTTACAGCTTGGACTATTTAGTTGCAACTTATACAAGGATTACCAAAATTTGAGTTTACAGCATATCAACAATAAAGAAAGGATGTATAAATACGGCTAATAGTTCGAATATAATTCGAAAGGGAAAATGTTTTATGTAGCAAATAAAAAATGTTTTTACCAATTTTTCTCCTTACGTTTTCATTTTTCACACTTTCTTTGGCAGGTGCCAATGACACAGTAAATATTGCAAATACATTTGAGGCCATTAAGGACTTCAAACAAGTACCGAAGAAAGCATTAGATAATTACAAGATTATTAAGGTTGCTGGTCCTGAAGCTCTTTTAGATATCGAAAACTTTATGAATCGAGAAAACGTTATTGTTTGTGAAGAAACTGGATCGGTTATACTTCATTCTTCAAAATTGGATACTGCTAGTAGAACTGGCGGTACCATGTTTAGTGGACCATCAAATACTAATGTGAATAAGAATAAGTGGTATGAGTTTAGTGGTGGAAAAAGAACTACCATTCTAGGACCGAGGGTTCCATTATCGGGCTGCTTAAACAGTCAACATGGTGATGGAGGGATTCTATCATTAAATATTGGGGTAAATTTAGGAAGTACCCGAAGTGTAGATTTTGATTATGGAATTGCTTTTGTTGGAAATTGGAAAGCAAATTCAGATTATTTACTTTCTGTTGAAACTACTTTGGCTATTAGTGGTGCTTATAGTTGTACCGTTCCTGCTAATTCAACTGGTCAAGTTTTTATGCAAGCTTACTTTGTTGAAATTGAAGACTGTCAAATTCGTGAAATAGACATCGAGCTGTCAAGAAGTTGGAAAAACCCAACCAAGAAGAAACCAAGAAATGTTGAAGTTGGAGACTGGAGAAATCATCCAAAAGTAAGAGTCAATTCCCTCAGTCTGAAACCAATTTTTACATGTGTTACTGATCCAGATTATTTAGCTTGTGGAGCTAAAATCCCTGGCTTTGGAGATACCATTCGTTAGTGCCTTTTTTCTATAAAAGTTACTAACACCTACTGGTGACTTTTGCAATCATCCGAAACGTTTATGTGGCTCTTCTCAAAAATTTTCCGGTCCTCATCAAGACGAAAGAAGAAGGAAAAAAAAAAAAAAAAAGAAAAAAGAGAGAGAGAATTGCATCGCTGATAAGTTAATACTGTTTAATTATAACAACCAACAAAAATGTCAGAAATAGCTTCAATCGCAAAAGAATTAAAAGGTGCTTTAAGACAGTTCCCAAACTTTCCTTCCGAAGGGATTCTTTTCGAAGATTTTTTACCAATATTTGCTAAGCCAGAATTATTTCAAAAATTGGTTAAAGCATTCCAATTACATATTGGTGAAACCAAAGTTGATTATGTTGTTGGTTTAGAAAGTAGAGGATTTCTTTTTGGTCCAACTTTAGCTTTGGCTTTAAATGCTGGTTTCATTCCAATTAGAAAACCAGGTAAATTACCAGGTGCTACCCTTTCAGCAGAATTTCAAAAAGAATATGGTAGTGATAAATTTGAAATTCAAGAAGGAGTTATTCCAAAAGGTTCAAAAGTTGTTATTGTTGATGATATTTTAGCAACTGGTGGTAGTGCTTTTGCAGCTGGTGAATTAATTAACAAATCAGATGCAGAAATTTTAGAATATTTATTCGTTATGGAATTAGATTTCTTACACGGTAGAGATAAATTAGGTAAACCAGTTTTCACTTTATTAAGTGGTCAAACTGAAAAATTAGGATCCTAATTTTTTTGTTTTTGTTTTTAAAGAAGATAGTATATATTAGAATCATTATATTAAAACGTGACGATTTGTATGCATTATTAAGAGATACTGAAATTTGAATTAAATTTTAAAGTAAGAAAATGTAAAAGAAACTTTCAAAGGTTTTCATTTACCTCTTTAATTATCTTTTATTCAAAGGTAATCAACCGCTTTTAAATAATAAAAATGCTAATTCACCAATATAAAAATAAATAAAGAACCCCTGTTCATGAGTAACGTATGATCCAAAACTTTTACCAACAATTACATGCCAAGTTGGACCATAAAGTTGATCCAATTCTTTTTTCAAAAAAGTAGCAATATCTTTTTCAACTGAATAGCTATGAGTAGCTTCTTGTGATAATTCTAATATTCTCGTTTGAATATCTTCGGCTAAATCAGAAGCCTTTAAAATTGGAAGATCATCAGAGGAAGCGGGTATATTTTCAATAGCAGACATTTTCAAAATCACTTATAATAACTGTTCAATCTTTAATCAAAAGATGTAAATGAGATCAACTTTATATGAATTTATCTAGATTTTTCCGTCTATTTTGTTTATTTGTTGTCTTAATTACTTCAAAATCATTTTTGAGAAGAAGTGTACTCCTACAATTTTTTACGCGAACTTTCTTAATTAGGTTTCAACCTATTTTAACTCGGGGGAAACTACAGGCTCTCCATTCAGTCATGGATCACGAGCCTAAGGCATTTGATACACTTGAAAGCATGGAGAGTTGGCAATGATATAGATAAATTCAAACTTGCTTCACCGTTTGGTTTTGCAGCTGTCAAAAAAAGAGAGAAAAAAAAAAGAAAGAAAAATTTATTCGTCACGGGTTTATCCCCACAATTGGATTGCTTTGGCATAAATCGATATAAAAACCCATGAGTATTTCTAATCTATTACTATAAGCAACTCATATCATACACACATACGACTAATACAAAAGAGTACATTTGAGCAAAAAATGTCAAAATACGGATTTACTAAAGTTCCAAGAAGCGTTAAAGAAGCCACTGCTAATTTTAAACCTCCCACTAGCCAATCAATAGTGGAACTTCCATCCACACCTTTGGCCCAATTTGTTTTAGATTATGTAACTAAAGAATTACCCCCTCCTGTTTTATTCCATTCGCTTCGAGTATTTCAATATAGCGTTGCAATAATCAAAGATCAATTTCCTGATTGGGATCTTGATTTAGAAGTCGTATTTGTCACTAGCTTACTTCATGATATCGCTACAACTGAAAAAAATATGCTGGCAACCCAAATGTCATTTGAGTTTTATGGTGGAATAATATCCCGAGAATTGATCTTAAAACAAACAAATGGAAATAAGAGTTACGCTGATGCAGTATCTGAAGCAATAATCCGTCATCAAGATTTAGGTGATTCGGGATATATTACTAGCTTGGGACTAATTTTACAAATTGCAACAATATTGGATAACGTCGGGCTTAATACTCATCTAATCCATATCGATACAATTGATACAGTCAATAAAAAGTACTCTAGAGAAGGTTGGTTATCTTGTTTTGCCCTGGCAATTGATAATGAAAATAAAGAAAAACCTTGGGGTCACACTAGTGCTCTTGGAGTAAATGACTTTAGAAATAACGTTTTGGCTAATAATTTCAACTATCAGAAATTGTAATCAGTTAACTCCTCTCTCTTAGTATAGTTAAAGTAGTTACCTTATATTATGGGCATATATATATATATATATATTTCTGTTTCGTTTTGATTGACTAAGTCTGTCTCATAAACTTGTATGCCATTAAGAAGAAATTTTTTTTTTTTTTGTTTTTGCCTGCTTTCCCGTTCACACTATGAGATCTGGTAGATCCCATCAACCAAAAAAAGATTTATCAGAGAGGGAAAAAAAAGCTGAATGATTAGCCGCCAGTTTCGACACATTCACTTCTAAGTATACTTCAATAAATTACCTGAAAATATAATTGCTTCGTGATCAATAGTATCGAGAGATAGTATAATGTTGACGGAAAGTCTCAATGCATCACGCATACTAACCAATTTTTATAAATTGGGGCATCTATCAAATGTATCATATACAGTGTATGGTCAATCAACTGAATCCAATGATCAATCTTTACTAGAATTGGAATTGTCAATCAGATATGATCATCCTCGTGTCTTGGTGACGTATTATAATAAATGTTTATATCAATTCGTTCTAAGTTATGATAACGAAACTTCGGATTTGAATTTAAACGATCAAGACTGGAAGAGTGAACAAAGTCAACAAAATGAACAACAAAGTGAACAACAAAGTGAACAACAAAATGAACTGCAAAATGAACAAGAGCAACAAAATGAAAAGAAATCTAATCCTCCTTGGGATTTATCTAAAGAATATTCCAATCTTGAAGTGAAATTTTTCAACACAGTACCAGTTGATTATTTATCAAATCCAAATGCAAAATCAATAGATCGTAAAGATGAATTCCTTGCATATGCTAGTTTGAGTTTCTTAAAGGCTATAAAGAAACTCATCCTTTACAATTTGTCGTTAAATAATATTGCTCATTTGTTCGGTAATCACGCAGTGGTAAATCAAGACCTATCAAATTCAATCGTTCAAATTGATCCCATATTACTACCTAATGGAGATTTATTACTTTCAATCTCAACCAAACGTAAACTCTCCCTTTTCAACTCTTCGATAGTTGATCATACAGACCCAATGGCTCTCGACTCAAACTTTATTATTTACTTGATTCCGTCGGGTATCCGATGTCATCTATATGATACGATGAATAAAAGGCAGAGCTTTACTTATACCCCTCCTAAAAATAGTGAAAATCTTATTAAGTTAATCAAATTAAGTACTGGAGTAGACTTGTCCAATGAAAATTTCTTATGGGTTAAACTTATTCCAAATCTACAACATTTAAATAATCAAACTTCAAAAATTTCAAAATTTGTTCATCTGGTTGATAATAAAAAATTTATTCTTTGGCCCTGGAAATTATGTCTTTTACAATTTGGTTATATAGAGGAACAAATTTATGATCAACATACTCAAATTCAAAAAAATGAATCATCTTTGAATAAGTCTCCTGGAATTGATCCCTTAAGTCTCATATCAGATTTCATGGATTTTAGTATATCTAACCATCAGTATAAATCAACTTCCGTGAACTATTTTAATGCACCTAGTGGTAGTGCATTATCCACGGGACCAAGCTCTACGGGACCTACAAATAATGATACTGGTAGCATTTCTAAAAATGAAGATAACTTAAATATGACAAATCATATGATGAACGATATCTTCGATATGTCTGTGGCAAATGTCGACTCTTTGCATTTTCTCCAAGATGAAACGAAGGAGGAAAATAATCAAGATACAAAAGGAGAGCAAATCGATGAGGACGATCAGTTGGATGATCTATTTGGAGATGATAGCAGCGAAGAGGGCCTGGCTGAAGACGCTAAGCTCGATACAGATCATATAGAAAATAAAATTGATCTGGAGCCGATCCAAGAGATTGATTCAAGTAAATTTGAAAAGAAGCAAATTGAACGAGACTCACCACAACAAGATGATTTGTTTGGTGATTTAAATACAGAAGAAATCAAACAAGAACCGAAAAAAGCCATAGAAAAAGAATTCAAAGAACCGAAACAAAGGCCATCCACTTCCAATACCAGCAGCACTTTTATCGATATTCCAAAAGATCAAATGACTATTGCCCCTCTACGTCACTTAAAATCACAAACCCCTCAGGTGTATGATGATCCTGGTGCTCCTTTGCCAATTATACCTACCCCAGTAATACCAAGCTCTACGGACCCAAGCGCAGCACCCTCCTCTGGGTATCCTCAAGACCAAAAGTTCCTGAGTGACCAAAAGAATCCTTATTCCCATAGCAATAGCCATGTCGGAAGTTCGTGGACCCCTTCAGGTACCTCGGATCTTGATAATAAGTCTGTATTTTCGCCTCTTTTATTCAATCCAATAATCAAAAGTAACATAGATACAAAATATGGAAAGGGCGGAAAGTTTTATGTCGAGAAAGAATTATCAGCTGGTTCTGATAGTGAATCTAAGAAAAGAAAATTCAGAGCGACAAGTGTTAGTGGATATGAGTATCCGGCTAAAAAAGAAGATCGTGGGCATAGCTTTGATATACTGGGCGATAAGGGCTTGGGAATAATTCGAGATGAACATCACAATAACTCTGCAGTTGGTACTGAGCAAAATGAAAATGCTATTGCGGACGATGATGAGTCTAGTGATCAAAGTGATGAGGAAGAAGAAGAGAGTGATGAAGATGAAGATGTTGATAGCAACAATAGAAACGATCAAGTAAACGATAAGAACTCAAAATTCTCACCACCTTTGAAATTAAATACGCTCAATGATCCACTCTTATCTAATCAAGGTAATTATTCTGAGTTAGGACAAAAACAAGCGAACTCTTCCACGGTCATCAACACAGGAGGGTTTTCTTCTCCTTTGGGCCAAGCTGCAAAATACAACACTAATAAATTTGACTCTCCTCTCAATATGAATACAGCAAACTTTATCGATTCTAGCCAAATTGTCACCGGTTCTCCTTCTGGATTTTTTGATAATAAGCAACTCCAATATCAAGCCCCATCCTCTATCCCGGCATTTCATGATGATTTTCAGACCCATGAGACCCATGAATCATTTTCACCAGACGATGTTATCAAGAAGGACCAGTCGCCTGCTAGCAGCGGTAATACCCCTGCTGTCTCATCACCCTCTAAAACTGCCGGAATTTCTGAATCTTCTAACTGTTTGCCATTGATTTTGAGAGGGATCAATGTTGTTTCTATTCCCAGTCTATTTCTTTTGAATAATATCAGTGGCTCTATGAATATTTCGAATGTTACTTCTGACTTTAACATGGATGTTGACGAAGAGGATAACGACCTTGAGATAAGTCAAAATAATGAATTAAAGGTTAAAGTCAATAATTTAAATGAGTTTCTTAGATGGTTTGGACTGAATTTGGTTTTTGATTTAGGTTTGAACAAATATGATTCAAATTTAAAGTTAGGCTTACCCTTGAATGCACCCAGAAATTTCGAAAATGATGGATTTGGCTCAGTTGATGTCGGCATGCCCATATCACTGTTCGAATCAAAGTTTTTTAAGCTATTTCCCTTATGTTATAAAGTTAGTTTGAATGAATTCATAAATGAAATTAGTCCTCAAGACTCTCAAGATAATACGGTACAGGACGAACTTAGTAATCAACTAAGTTTTCTAGATGATATTGCGAATGATGACATCCTTAATCCCAAATCTCAATTAAAAAAATTGAATTCCATCAAATGGGACTCATTTTACACAGATAATCAAAGAAATGAAGAAAATTATCGTCATTACAAAGAGATCATAGAAAGTTTCAATAAAGTAAATTCTTACATAAAGAATGATGAGGATCACCTCTTTCAATTAATGGACAACAAAACCAGAGTCCTTAAAAATAATGAAATTGTCAACTTGAATAGTATTGGACTTAGGTTTTGGGGATATTTGAATTACAGTCCTCTCAATGGACCTAAGAATTTCCAGGTTTTGATGGTGTCAGAACTAGGTTTGGAAGAAAATAACTGTAACTCTGAGTTTTTGAACTCCTTGATCTACAATTATGACGAAGGTCACTTCGGTAATATAACTAAACTAAATTTACAGAGTTTCGACGCCAAACAGGATTTCGAAAGCATTAATGATGGCTTGCTATTGGTAAATACGAGTGAAGACAGCACAAATACCTCTTACAATGATGTTTACAAGAAGATTAATAAGCGGTTGACTTCTTTAGTTGAATTGATCAAGTTGGATTTGATCAACAAGACCAACCGCTTTGAGTTCGACCGTCCATTACTTTTATTCTTCGTTGACTTTAATGACAACGTTAATTCAATATTGCAAATATCAAAGATTTGCCGTAACTTCAAATTATTTTTGAATCAGTATCAATTACCTTTGGTGGAAGTTTTCACGCATGTCATTCCAGCATCTTTTATTTTTAAACAATTTGCTAATCAAAAGGCGATGAGGTACCTTTCCAATTATAAACTAAGCAAGATATCAATGACATTATATAATAAATGTCCAGATCCCTTCCTGGGTTTGAAATCAGTAACGAACAAGCAGCTCACCAAATCTTTGTTCACAAACTTGGTGAAGGCACCACCTAGCAAGCTTCAATTCAAATTTTTGACAAATGGTGGTAAAGAAAGCACCAGTTTAGCATATAATGACGATATTTTTTTGCATTTGGCGTATGAGAGGACTGTGGATAAAAATTGGGTATCTGCAGCTTGGTCTGATCCTTTCGGAATAACTACACATGTAAAATCATGGTATTGTTCTTCGGGGCATGCCCAAAAGCACAGCAAAGATGTTTATGAAATGGGTGAGGTCATAGATGAGATATGGGATATCTCTTATGAGCTCTTCAAAACTTTGAATTCTGAGATTATTAAAAAGACCTCTGGTTTAGGCGGTAAAAAATTCTTGGTTTTGACTAGAATAAACAACGTGATTCCTGATGACGAATTGATCCATTGGAAGAGGCTCAGCATGAAACATAAAGATATTTCATTGATTGTTTTATCTGTTAACAGGACACCCAGAATTTTGTTTAATGTTGATTTTACTTCTGATAGAGAGTCAAGTCCAAATGACAACGACTTAGTCCAAGATGATGCCAGTAATGCATCTAGTAATAACAATATTGGGTTAAGCACTGCAGCTGCCACAATTGCTGGAAGCTCAAATAGCACTAGTGGCCTGAACAGTTCCGGAAATACTGTGGTGGGACAGCCACGTAACTCGTCGACATCGGGCCTATTAACTGGTCTAAATCAACAGCAACAGGGCCAGCAACAAACCCATGTTCCTGGACAAAAGAATGCATTACCGACTGGAATGGGAAGCGCAACCACACCTTCAGCTCCTGGCTCTGCTCCAGATTTCTTCAAAAACTTCAACAATTTTCCTCCTTCAAGTAACTCAAGTCCTACAACCACCGGTGCTACTATGATTACCTCACCATCCCATAACGGGGGTATCAACTTCCATTCACCACAACAATTTTTGAATGCTCCAGGTAACTTTTTATCACCTCAGGATTTGGTAGGAGCCGGAGCTTCTGGTGCTACTAATACTGGCGCTCCTAATGGGCACAGTACCGTAGGCGGCGTTAGTGGAACTAATGGACCAGGAATTATATTCAATGAATCCGACGTTGTTTTGCATGATCGCAATAGCGATATAACCGCGGTGATACCTAGAGCATCCTTACCTTCTTTTACATCCCCTTCTAAGTTAGGAATGAAAATTGGGTATTTGCTCAAAGAATGTGGAGGTATTGATTCTGAAGAAGTTGGCGATGGTGGACCGGTGAAGAGATATTTGGTTTACGAAGCTACTATTCTCAGTTGCTCTAATTTCTGGAAGCTCGATTCTATTATGAAAATAATGTTGGAGCAATACAAGAAGTTAATTGCATTGAATGATATTTTGGGCTTGACAGAAATCAAACCTACTGGTTCGGCTACAAAATCAGAAGTTAACACAGATAACTTGGATAAACAGGACGTTGATCGTAAAGACGCGATCCTGTTAGTACCTTGGCATATCAACGCTGTTGGTAAGTCATTGGATTACTTGGTTCATGTCTCAGTTGAGGAGTAGAATATTCAGAATATACATTTTACACTTTGCATCTATTCAGTCAGAAGTCGTATTTGTAGGTATGTCTTACTTTATTTCGTTATGTTTTTTTTTTTTTGTATCTGAGTCGCGTGTAAATTTTTTTTTTTTTTTTTTTGTGGACAATGCGTGTTGTTTACCTTGAGCTTTTTCTACATAAAATTCATCATCAACTGCTATCTTCTTGAATATCAACAACTTTACACACAATTGAACTTAGGTCACAAGCATACGATGGATTTCACCAATACTCAGGATATAATTGATGGGTATTTGAAGGGCCAAGGTAGCCGAAAGAAAGGGCAACAGCTACTGCATTCTCGAAGTACTTCAGGAAAGACTCGTACCAGTAGCGATAATCTATCACCACATTTCAAGAAAAGGCATAACAGCGGCAGTAGTCTAATTGACGATATTACTGTGTTCGATGATGATGATGAAGATAATATAATAGGAGGATTCAATATCGATCAAGATATTGATCGGTTATTAAATATAGATGATTTTCTGCTTAATTTAAGTCGAGACAACAGTATAGAATTGAATAGAGGTATAATAGAATCACCTACGGACTCATTTTCAATGGATATTCCGAGTCCCATTCGCCAAAGAAGTCACCATGATAACGAACGAGACATATCACCTCCAAGTTGGCGGGACAAAGTGGATCATGGTTTGAACAAGCAAAAGAATAAGTTTAAAGAAGAGAAAGGAAATAATGATTTATTTAATCTGGATGTACAAAGATTACTTTCTATAAGTCAAAATGACGTGATGCCAAACTTTGACGATCTGGTAAATAAAGATGAGGAGGACGATTTTGATGATGAAAGATTATTACAACAGACACATAAAGCAATTCAATCCTTACCAGTATCGATTACGGGTAACAGAGAATTTGAAAGATATGAGAAACTATTAAATTCTGCAGTTGCTAAAGCCGTTAAACTGACGGAAGATCATCGAGCCGAGAATACGAGAATTGCAAAGGAAAGAGATGAATTGAAAAGACTAAATCGAGAATTGCAAGAGGAGAATTTAAATTTAAAGCAAAAATATGAAAAACAACAAGAAAAGTTAAAAGAAAGTCAGAATAGAATCAATAATATGAGTAGAATTCATCGAGAACGCGAGTCATTAGTTGAAAGAGAGCGAGAAATTATGAAACAAAAAATGAATGCTTTGAATACTGATAATAATAATAATTCTCAATTAGTTAAGCAGAATGAATTGTTAAGAGACAAATTAATAAAATATAAATCTTTATATGAAGAAATGAAGAAGACCAAGACGTCGGAACCTGAGGAGTCTGAACCTGAACCAATACCCGCATCTTTACCAACAAATGAAAATTCAAGTGAGAAGGATGTTGAAGAATTAGTACAAAAATTGATAGAAGCCATTAAACCAACCTCAACCAAGGATCTGATACCGCGAGAAGAAAAGCCTAAAAATCCCACTAAAGCACCGGATGGAAAGGCAAGGATGTTAGAAATATTTGAACAAGCATTTGAACAAATCAAAAATGATAAACCTGAGGAAGAAATTGATACAAATGAGAATTTGCATGAACATGAAAGGGAAGACCAAATGATGGAGTTACTTTATGGAATTAAAGAAAGCCTTGATAACCTAGTGAGTAGCAAAAAATCATACTCTGCACCTTCCACATCTTCGAATGTGAAAATTGGAAATACCAGACCACTTTCTCAACCATTAGCACCTGCTCCTGCACCAGTACCAGCAACAACACCAGCACCAACATCAGCATCAAGCACATCAAGGCATGGGTCAAAGTCGAAATCCAAACCTAATGACCCTATACCAATAAATCAGCATATAGTTTATTGTCAATGTGATAAACACGGAGAGCAAACAACTCAAGAAGAAACAGAGGATAATTTTCTCGAATATACTAATGATAGCATAACCACTGGTGAACGTGGCAGATGTGAAACATGCGCAATTGCCATGGAAGCATTAGAAAGATTACAACGTGAAAATAAAAGATTGAAAAGAAGGCCATTAAGTAGAAGGTTCAGAGGAAATAAAAAGATTTTAAGTACCTCAACTTCTTTAGCAGGACTGCGAAATAGTGGGGGGCGCGATAAAGAATCTGACGAGCAATATGAAGATATTAATGAAGAAGACGTTAGAAAAGAAGGAACACAAACCTTGATGGGTCAATATAGATGGAACAATACCGTTTAATAACAACAATTGATTAATGATGATAATAATTTTTGTAGAAATAATGTAAATTATGTGCGAAAAGATTGCACTGCATTGGTTTAATTTTTTTTTGCACCAATTTGCAAAATTCGCAACCATTTCTGAGTTGAGTGTAGCGTACATTCAATTCATCTTGAAAGCACAAACCATTATACCAGACGATTACTCAATCATATATATTGTATGTATACCTTAGTAGCACCAACTACAGCACCAACTACAGCACCAACTACAGCACCAACTACAGCACTTTGGGTAATTGAATACAGTTAAGTTCTCAATACAGTGTCAGCTATCAATACAGCTATCAATACAGCCATCAATACAGTTATCAATACAGTTATCAATACAGTTATCATTATCAATACAACGTTTGATCTACGCATAAAGAAGCACTCACCTTGATAAGCGACGCCAAGTGGAACTACCCAAGCAACAAAGCAATCGAAAAGAAAGAACGTAATGTCATTTTAAGCAGTCTAATTAGTATATTTCTTTTTAGTAATCGCGAGGTTTATGAAATATTGTAAAGTAATTAAACTATTTTGTGTACAAACAAACGGGGATACTATTCACATTCGTGTAATTTGTGCCATTCACCATTTCCGTCCTTCAATTTTTTTTGCATTCTTTTGATTTCTCCCTTTTGTCAAGCTACCAGCCAGCCAGTCGCCATAAAAGACAACAGTTCATTGGCTAAAAGAAGATTAAAGTGTACAAATGAAGTTGACTAGGGAACCAGGAGTTCAAATTGCCTAGACACGTAGGAGTGAGAAATGATGAGTTGAGTCGGAGGACGTGTTGTTTTTAATATTTGAAGTTGTTAACGCAACTAACCGTCCACCAGTTCTTCAGTTACATGATGCCTTCCCACCCTCAAGGATATACTTTGTTTAAACTACAACTGGAACTGAATTCATTTAAGTAATTCATCATGGATTAACTTGCCTAAAATAATGTTAATGTAAACACGCGAAACAACCAACCAACCAAAAACAAAAAAAAAAAAAAAAAAAAAAAGAAAAACACCAAAAAACACCAAAAAAAACAACCAAAATCACCAAAATCACCAAAAAAATCAACAACACAAACAGTGTACTTGAGCAAGCGGTTGATATAATAAAAAAACACAAATAACAAATCTATATTAAGGAGTAAACAAAACAATAACAAGCAGTTTCATATTGCATTTGAGTTCAATGGTAGAATAAGTGTGCATCCAGGTTTACTGTTCCACTAGAGTTACTTTCCACAAACACCAAACTTTCCCTTATTCATCAATTGATTTCTACTAAAATTAATAATAATAATAATAATAACACCAAATTACACTAACATTTACACCATATTGGACTTACGCTTCTTACCACCAATCTTTTTTTTTTTCATTTACCACGTCCGCTTACTAGTAAAAACACCAACGCCAATATACTAGCACTGCGCTTACAATAGCAAAGAAGATTAACTTTCAATTGCCATTTTAAGGTGTAAAGGAGATTTCAGTATACATACTATTTTCTTTCTTTTTCATTTGTTTCTTTTATCCTTTACCAAATTCAGCTATCTTTAAGCTTTCCGTCGGTGTATCTCAAAGCTATTCATTGAGTTTCTGTTTCGTTTTCACTTGTTTTTTTTTTTTTTTTTTTTTTTTTTTTTTTTTTTTTTTTTTTTGTTTGGATTGATTCTTTTAAGTAAAGAAAAAAAAAAAAATAACAAAAACTTGTTGTTCTATATCCTTGTCATTAACTTAACTTTTCATTCCTTCTATTCATTCTACCTATTCCAATACTATTTCTAAGTCAATCATTACTACTGGTTAACGTTTCTTTCAAATAGTTAGTTAGCTGATTCCTAGTGATTTTCTTTAGTCATTACTTTCAGTTTCCAGTTTTTAGTTTTACTGTTTTTTTTTTTGTTTCATTGGTTTCAACAACATCAACAACAACAAAAAGTTTAAACTACTGCATCATCATACCCTTCAACATTCTTATGAACTAGCTCTTCAATTCTTATCTGTTTACTCCGTTGCCAATTTAATAAGAATAACAAGAAGCTCATTGCATAATTCCTTTTGCTTTTCATTTCTTCACCTTCTTCTTCTTCTTCTTATTCCCTTTTAGCATCCTTAATTTGATTCCAATATGTCATCTATAAACAATGAAAATGAATATAGACTAACTCGATCCAAATCTTTGGCTAGTCAACGTCAACAACTCGAACAAAAAAAATTAAAACTTCATCATAATATAAATCAAAAAAAGGATTCCGATTCACTTAAACAGTCAACTGATGAAGTAATTGTTACTACTTCAACTACTAACCGTCAATATTTGGCAGATGTTTCAAACCAATTTGGTGTTAGTGGTACCAAATCTGGTTCTACTTCTAAAGATTCCGATAAACAATCAAATCAACAACAAGAAACTCTTGCCCCACCTGCTCAAGTAACTTCATCTTCAATTAATCCTTCAAAAAGACGTCCTTTGGGTGGTGATTTAGCTCCTTTGGCTCAACAAAAACAATCTTCTTCATCTCAAAATAATCAAACCAAAATTCATTCTAAATCAAATTCAACTTCATCAATAAAACCACCAATATCTTCTACAAATAAAAGAAGTTCAACTGATCTTGAAAAAGAAAATTTACATGATTTACCTAAAAAAGATTCTAAATTAAATGAAAATTCAAAAATAATTTCAAATCCAACTGCATCTACTACCTCTACAACTGATAATGAAAATACAACTACTGCATCTAAAAGACCAACATTATTAGTTCCAAATAGAAAACGACAAGCAACTGAATCTTCTTCAAATTTAGTTGAAAAACTTCACACTGCCAATGAATTAAATATTTCCAATTCAAATAGATTTAAAAAATCTAAACGTATCGATTATGAATGGCAAGATTTGGATGAAGAAGATTTTGATGATCCTTTAATGGTAAGTGAATATGTTAATGATATATTCCCATACTTAAATGAATTAGAGTATAAAACTTTACCAGATGCAGATTATTTATATAAACAGACTCAATTAAAACCAAGAATGAGATCAATTTTAGTTGATTGGTTAGTTGAAATGCATCAAAGATTTCGCCTTTTACCAGAAACTTTATTTCTTGCAATTAATATAATGGATAGATTTATGTCATTAGAAGTGGTTCAAATTGATAAATTACAATTATTAGCAACTGGTTCACTTTTCATTGCTGCTAAATATGAAGAAGTTTTCTCACCTTCAGTTAAAAATTATGCTTATTTCACTGATGGATCTTATACTGAAGATGAAATTTTACAAGCAGAAAAATATATCCTTACTATACTAGATTTTGAATTAAATTATCCAAATCCAATGAATTTTTTAAGAAGAATTTCTAAAGCTGATGATTATGATGTTCAATCAAGAACTTTAGGTAAATATTTATTGGAAATAACTATTATGGATTATAAATTCATTGGTATGTTACCGTCTTTATGTTCAGCTTCAGCAATGTATATTGCTCGTTTGATTTTGGGTAAAGATCCTGTTTGGAATGGTAACTTGATTCATTATTCTGGTGGTTATAAAGTATCTGATATGAAAGAATGTATAAACTTATTAATGGAATATTTAGTTGCTCCAGTTGAACACGATGAATTCTTTAAAAAATATGCTACTAGAAAATTTATGAAAGCAAGTATTGTTTGTCGTGGCTGGGCTCGTAAATTCATAAATGAAGAAAGAGATTTATTCGATCCAAATTTAGTTACTGATAAAATTTCAAGGTAACTCTAAATCTACTTTCATTCTTTATTCCATTAATGACTTTTCATGATGTGTTTTCTTTTTCTGCTTAAAATTTTGGTCTCTTTCTACTTTTTTTTTTTCATCATTCACTCCCTGTTTTAATTCCTTCTCCTTCTTTCTTTCCTAATATATTTCTATTTCAAAAAAGTGCTTGTACATTATGAGGTTCATCTTACAATTATATTAAAAATGACTTGAATCTAAAACCATAACAAAAAAAATTACAAAGATTATTGCAAAAAAAAAAATGTTAAACCATATTTAATGATCGGAACTCTTTTTTCTTTGCATACAAAATGTACATCCTCATTCTGATTTCGTTTTTAACTAGTATATTATATTCTTATTTTTTGCTACCTTCATTTATTTAGTTTTTATAATTTCTACATTTTCATTAATAGCTGATGGTCTGTAAAGATAGTATTGTGCGAGCCAATACAAAAATTTTCTGCATCAAGAGAAACGCGTGAAGGTTTTCTTTTTTTTTCTCAAAAACATCAACAACAAAAAAAAATAAATATAAAGATACCATCAAATCAACTTTCACAAATACAAAGGGAGCCTTTACAACAAGACTGACCATGTTCAAAGGATTGGTGGTTTTACTTGTTATATCAGACACCTTCACTGCGGAGGATGCAAATGAAATAGAGAGATTGCTAAACTCTCAACACGTCTCTAAAGTTTATACCAAGAGACAATCAGATACTAATATTAACTACCTTGATGAAAAACTAGATCAACCAGTAAATCATATCATCTCTGATACGGTAGAGTTTATTGAATACCAAAACGCTCAACTATTGATGATTCCAGTAACAACTTCATTATGGATAATCGATAGTATACAGAGTCAGAAAATTTTAAACTTGAAAACTTATAATCCAGATCCAAAGAATTTTTTAAAGGATTGTTTCGTATGTATTGCCGATAACCTACCAAGTGGTGACAAAGAAGTGATATATGGTGGTGTGAGAGCTTTTGGCGGCCAATATATGGATGATTTGACTAAACATACTACTCATCTACTTGCATTAGATTTGACTAATGTTAAGAGTATAATTGCCTCTAGTGCAAATCAGCTGTCTACCGATGCTGATTCCATCGATATTAAAATAGTTTTACCTCATTGGATCAATGATTGCTTAAAGAAGGGTAAAAAACTAAATGAAGACCCCTATCTATTAACTAATCCGAAAGTACATCAAGATAAAAAGCCAATGTATTCTCTTGCTCCTCATTCAGAGGAGCATTCCAAATTGCTTGACGATGATTCCTTGCCTAATGTTGAAGGTAAAACAACTGATTTTTTTGAAGGTAAAACATTTTACTTTTCATCGGATTTTAATCTTACAGAAAGAATGTCGAATTGTTTTTGTCAATTAGTGGAATCTAACGGTGGAAGTACAGTCTCAACCTTTGACTCGAATGAAGTAGATATTTATATTGGTAAGTACAGGTATGGAGATGAATATAAACAGAGCTGTCTTTCAAATAGAATCGTGGTAGCAAATTTACAGTGGATGTATCATATTTTACTTACTAATTCCTGGATATTACCTCAAAACTCAAATTTACTACATTATCCATTTCCTAAGAATCCTCTCGACGAATTTAAAGGCAAAAAGATCTCAGTGACGAACTATTCTGGGGATGCTCGTTTTTATTTAACTAAACTAATAACATTACTAGGAGCAGATTTTACCAAGACTTTGACTCGTGAAAATGATTACTTAATTGTCGCAAAAGCTGATGGTAAAAAATATGAGAGTGCAAAATTCAAGTGGAAAAATCTTGATAAAAAACCTATAGTGAAAGTTGCAAATCATCTTTGGTTAGAAGAATGTTATTCCTCATGGTCTTGCCTCGATCCTGATTTACCTCGCTTCCAATACTTTGGTAACAAGACCAACGAAAGAGCCGGAGCAGAGTATTTATTGGGTAAAACTAAACTTAACCATTCAGCTTTACAGAAATGGTATCAAGATTTCACTCATGAAACCAGTAAATTAAACAGCGAGGGTACTAATGTTGATGATAGCATGAGCGAAGATGAATCTCCTACTTTAGCAAAAAAGGATACTAATCCTCAATATCTTACTCAAATAAATCGAGCACAACAAGACAAACAAGACAAACAAAAGAAAGAAGAACAAAAAGAACAAGCAAGAGAAAAAACGGAAGAACAAGAGGAAAAAGAAAACGAGCAGCAGGATGCAATAGCAGAAACATTAACAGCAGCAGAAGTAGAATCAGAAGCAGAAGCAGCAGCAGAAGAAGAAGAGGAGGAAGAAGAAGCAAAAGAAGCAGAAAAAGAAGAACTTGAAGTGTTTCCATACAATGGTTTAGAACAGAAACAAGATCAGGAGGCTCCAGGCGAAACTAGTCAAAAAAGTCAATCTAAACTTCAAGCTTCTAAATTACCAACCCCTGCCACTCCGGAGATTGATCACGAAGACATAGCTGAGGAGCTAAATGATAAATCCTCAACACTTAGGGTTGACGAAAATTCGCAGTCAAACAGCCCAATTCTACCAGATGCATACAGCGGCAGAGTTGGTAGATCGGCAAAGCAAAAGGCGGTCATGAAATTGCACGCAGACATGGAAGATCTCAATGCCTACAAGGTATTATCAAAGAGTTCAAGGAAAATGAAATCTTATATGAAAGAATTAGAAGCTCGCGAACAGGCAATCAAGGAGGCTTCATCCTCCAAGAAAAGATCAGCATCTGAAAGTGCTGCAAGCAGCCAGAGCAGTAACGTTGAAGATATCGGAGAAGGCGGTACATCCCCTTTAACTTCCCAGCCATCACATCCACCCACAAAGAAGAAAAAACAGTCAACAACTGATGATGCACAACCTGTGGTTGCGATTATGACTGGATGTGAACTGGAGATTATACTCAACCGTATCGATGTGATTAAACTTTCTCATTCAGGAATCAAGATCGTCAATGATTATTCTCCTAAACATAAGATAAATACCATCTTTGCCCCGCGTATATTGAGGACCGAAAAGTTCTTGAAGAGCTTGGGCCAAGCTGAAAGAATCATTCACCCCAATTATTTGATGAATGCTTTGAAAAAGGTGAATGAACTGGAGTTAAGCTGGGATGAACTTTCGAAGGAGTATAATATTTTAGATTTCTCATTGGATAAAGTAATTCCACTTAAGGATATTAACCAAGATCTTGGAATTGGTGGCACAAAAATCAATGGATTAAGGGAGCTTTTCAAAAGTGATAAGAAAGGAGAAATATTCAGCGGTATGAAATTGAATTTGTCTACCAATTTAAATGGAGGAGTAAATTTGATTACTAGTATTCTCCAAACTCATGGTTTAGCTGAAGCTAAAAGCTTTAAATCAGTACCACCTTCGATGATGAAGCAGTTGTTAAAAAATGAAGATGATAAGGTTATATTCATAGCACATAAATCAAAAGATTCGAAATTAATAACTTCATTAAAGAAGAATTGCGAGAATATTACAATCGTTGAATGGGATTGGTGTGTTAAATCAATATTTAGAATGAAATTAGAAAATTTCAAAGACTATCGTTTATGATGTTTTAAATAGTTCTAACAGTTAATATTTTTTATGAATGCAATGAATTTGACATACTACAAATGCCATAGTAGAAAAAGGAAGCGGTTTTTTATTTGAGAACATATGATCAATGTAAAATAGATAGAAGTAAAGCAATAATGATAACTAATAATAATAATAATGACAAAAGAACATAGAATTTTGAAGGAAGTTTGAATATTCGATTGAAAGGAAAAAGGGAAAGATTTATATTAAAAAAAGAAAAAAAAAAAAAAATTAAAGAATTAAGGTTAAAATACAAACGAATTGTAACAGTAGCAAACCTAGATATCTATTAAGCTTGGGCCATCATTACCCTGTCTTTGCTGCTGTTCTTGAGGTTGAGAATTACCGAACCCATAACCAGTATAAGCAGGGTTGATTTGTTGTTGTTGAGGTTGCTGACTTTGGTAACCAATTCCAGTATTTAAAAAAGGGTTACCGGTTGCATTTGAGCTTAATCTAACATCATCACCAGTCTTTTGTTGATAACCTGTACCACTTGAATTTATAAAGTTTTGAGTTTTAGTATGTTGATGTGGAATTCTTGTTGCACCGGTATTACCAAAAGTATCAATACCAGTACCTTGAGCCAACAAGTTATTTAAATCAGCATGAGTAGAATCATTAAATTTGGAGGATGAAGTCAATTGAGCGCTAAGAGGTTGCAGTTGCAGTTGTTGAGGTTGAGATGCAGTTGGTTGAGTGAAAAATGAAGGTTGCAGTTGTTTTTCTTGATTTGCCAAATCATTTAATGATTGTGATTGAGGTTGAGGTTGAGGAGCAGGTGAAGAATTTAAAGCAAATGGATTATTTGAACCAGTTTTAAGAGGTTGTAATTCTTGTTGTGGTTGTTGTTGTTGTTGTTGAGGAGCTTGAAATTGTTGTGACAGTAGTTGAGGATTTTGACCATAGTTGAAACCGGTAAATTGAGGTTGTTGAGTAAATTGAGGTTGTTGAGGTTGATAAAGACCAGTTGCCATTGGGTTCTGTATAGGGTTACCAAACATATCATATTGCTGAGGTTGTTGAGGTTGTTGAACATAACCAGTTGCCATATAATATTGAGGTTGAACAATTGCATATTGTTGTTGTTGTTGAGGATAATCATCCAAATCCAATAAGTTTTGATTTTGTTGTTGCTTTAATTTTCTCATTTCTTCTTCTTCCATTGATAATTTTAATGCAGCTTCTAAATCAGGATCTGATTGTTTTTGTTGTTGTTCAATTTGAGCTCTTTCTTGTTCAGCAGTTAATCTTGATAATTCCAAAGCTTTTTGTAAATCATCATCATAAGGATCACTTCTTGATCTTGCAGTATTTCTACGAGATCTATTTGGACGTCTTGAAGGACTTTCATTTCTTGAATGATGACCATTTTGAGATCTTGCAGCCAATTCACGTTCATGTTTTAAACGTTCATCATCTCTTAATAAAGCAACCAATTCTTTAGCTTTAACTCTAATTATAGCACCTTGATCATTATTCATTTCATCAAAATGTATAAATTCTCTTAAAGTTTTAATAATATATAAATTATCTTTTGACCAAAGAACACATTTTTCTGAACCAAATCGAATTAAATAATCTAAAACAGTTAAAGATTTAGCAACATGACGCCAATTTTTACCTTTATCATTTAATCTACGATCCAACATATCCATAATTTCTAAAAAATCTGTTTGAGATTGATAAGTATATGAAGCAATTTCTTCCATATCATAAGTAGTTGGACCAGTTGGATCATTTGATGTTGCATTTCTAACGGATACTTGTACTGAAGAGTACCCATTGGCAACGTTCTTTATCGAACGAACAAAAGATTTTGACATATTATCTTTATTTTATACTATTATTCCCGTACAATGCAATCTGAGACAATTGACAAGTTGAACAAATTATTATAAGCCTTCCAGAATAATGCTAATCACAAGTATACCTAATTGTCAGTCGAAAGAATTGATTAATAATGCTCAAAATTAGTTATTATACTTTGCAGATTTGGTTATTGGACCTTGTGATTTTGAAATTTTCAAATTTCTATAAATGAATTAGCAATTTGAAGATGAATTCTAACTTTTTGATTGGAAAAAAAAGAACAGGTGAGCAGCTATTAATTTTTCTGTGAGAAAAAATGTGACCCGGCAGTAGGCCTTAATGGATTATCAGTATAAAACATCTACCTAACTAGATATATTAGTATATAACAACCTATCTTCAAGTAGTTCTACAAAAGCATATTGCTTGTACATGTGTATTGTATGTTTGCATTCTTATAAATACTTATAAGCAAAAGTTCAGGCTCATACACATATATATATATATATATATATATATATATATATGTCTATATCCATATGCTTACGCAAGACCCGATTCTAAAGGTAAGTACCACAACCATATTCCAGCTTAACCGTCAGCCTCTGCCATCATTTGACTTCATTCAAGTATTGTATCTCTTCTGGTTACTTAGATATGGGTGTGATTACGTAATCCTCCGTAGTAGCATTTGTAATACTTTCTTCAGTTTTTTTTTTTTTTTTCTTTTTACAGTTTTCATGACCAATTGAATTGGATGGAATTGCCACCGTCAATCAGCTACAATAACGAACCATTTCAACCACTTTTTATTGTATATTTAGTCAATACAACTAGTAAAGTATTGAAATTGAATATAATTCAAAGTATCAAAAAGTGATAAAAGCCAAAAGTACCTCCAAAAGAAAAAACAAAAAACAAAAAAAGCCAAAAACTTCAACCAGCGAGCAAAAAAAAAAAAAAAATATACCAAACTCATATAAAAAAAATCATATACCCACATCCAGAATCCAAACACAAGAATCCAATATCAAAATCATCAGTGATTTATTCGTATAGCATACACTGAAGAACGATTGTGAAGGTAGCATCAGTTGAATTGCTTTGCTTTCCTAGTTGAATAGATTGTGAGAGGGGTGTGTTTATCTTGATTGAAATTTTTTGTTCCCTCGCTAGCGGCTAATAGTAATCGAGAAAAGTTATCCAATATGTCAGATAGTAGAAGATGTCGTCGTTGTAAGAGAAAGAGACTTGATGATGAACCAATGGAGGTTCAGCAGTATAAGACATGTGCCAAATGTCGAATTATTGAACGAACCAAGAAGAAACTGAGAAAACCATTGGCAGAAGAAACCATGAGATATGGATTGAAACAATTTTATGAACAAAATCAAAATTCAAATGCTCATGAGGATATATTTTATAGTGAACAATTGAAGAAAGAATTAGAAGCTTTTGAAAGAGCTGCTACAGCTGAAGGTAGAACTCCATCTATAACTTTAGAATCAGCAAATCTAGGGAATTCAATTCCATCAACTAAAACTTCTAATACAACTACAAATAATCATCATAATACGTCAAATTTTAATAATAATAGTTTCCGTCAATCATCAAGTCCTTCAAATCATGAATATTATCAACCACGTCAACAAGGTGGTCAACAATTTTCACTTTATCAAGGTCCAAATAGTAATGGTGCTAGTGGTGGTACTAGTGGTAATGGAGTTGGTGGTGGTATTGGTGGTGCTCCAACAAGTACAACAAATTCAATACCTCAAATTAATAATTTGAATTCAAATATACATGGTTCAATTCCAACTCCTTCAACTTTTAGTCATAATCCAAATAAATTAACTAAAAATGGTTTACCTAGACATATATCTACAAGACCTCATCCAGATTTACATCAATATCGTCCATCAACTCAACCATTACAATCTAATACTTCCCGTAATAGTGAACAACAGGCTACTATTAAAAGAATTAAATTGAATACTCCTTATATTTGTGAATTATGTGATGATCCACTTCATCCTAAAGATGTTATTAATGAAACTTATAGATTATGTCATGATTGTTTCAAAAATCCTTTTCAACATGATAATGTTTTTGAATCTTTTAATGAGTATATGTCATATATTGCTAAATTTAATGGTCAAAAAGATCTAGATAATTTGATCTTTATATGTGAAATGAGTCCAAGATTTATTGATCATTTAGATTATCTGAAACCAATTAGTAGTGAAGTTGTTTTTAGAGAATTTTTATTAGATTCTTTGAAAAATATCTATTTAAATCCATTAATGGGTATTGTAAATCTTTCTTTTAGTCAAGTTAAAGCTAATATTAATGAATTCATTCCATCTAATCCAACAGTTAATAAGTATACTAAGAAAAATCAATATAAATCAACTAATCCAATCAGAGCTTATTTTAAAGAGACAAATTCTGAAGATGATGAAGAAGATGAAAAAAGAATTAAGGATGATAATAGTGAAAATAAATCAACAATTTATATGAATTATAATATAATTAATAATTTATTAATAATTAAATTAGATCATAAATTTCATTTTAAAAAAATTGATTATTCAATTGATTTATTAAAGAAAATTAATTCTTTAATCTCAAATAATGAAAAATTAAATTATGATGATAGTTCAATTGAAATTTATCAATATTTAAAAAATGATGAAACTTTTGGTGGATTTATTAAAAAAATTCCTTTAATTCAATTTAAAAAGGATTTCCCTTCTTTTGGTAAAACTCTTGAAAATATTAAAATTAATGAAGAATTAGTAAATTCAGATATTAATGAAATCATTTCAAACAATCCAGATTTAAATAATAACAATGATATTTTAAATGATTCAAATACTAATAACAATCCTTCCGAAGATTCAAAAGAAGTTGATCCAGTCTTCGACCAATAAAGTATATAAACTTTATCATTTGTACCATATATAATCAATTTTATGTATTCTACTTTTATTTGTTACTATACAATTCAAATGTATTTTCAGTATTTGCGCATTTCGGTGTAAGTATCAACCGAGTTATTATTAGAATCAAAACCTATTTGACGGTTTCAAACCCTCACTTACCTGACGAGTACCACGTTCTTAACAACAAACTCATACATATGCTGATCAGATAAAGTGCTCCTAGATTCTACGTTAAATTGTCCTTATCCCCAAGATACTTTGATATGATTTAAGCTTAAAATTCAAATCAATTGGCTTTTTCAGGGGTTTAAACACGTATTTTATCGCAGCCTCCTTCAAGGAAGAAGAAAAAAAAATCTTTATTGTACGAGCTGAACAAAAAGAGTAGGACAAAAAAAAAAAAAAAAAAAAAAAAATTCAACGGGTCCAAAAGGCATCTTTCTTATTTCATCTTATTTCACATTTTTAATTCCAACTCTCTTCTTACTACTTCATATCGCTCGCTATAGTACCTTTATCACACAACGGAACTCTACTTTTCCATTAATCAATTAATTACACGTCGACTCTAACTTATCGTCTTTTTCTGGGTCCTTTCATATTTCAAAATAGTATCGATAAAGAATATGAAACTTTCACTAATACTTTCAATAAGTACAATTTTGTCCTTTGCACAAGCAGTGTGGTTAGATACCAATAATGTTACTAATATTGAACAAAATACCGCGTTAATTGCGAAAGGTTTACTTGATTATTATGAGGGTGACAAATATGGTGGTACCATTGGTATGTTTTCTTGGCCATACTATTGGTGGGAAGCAGGTGGAGCCTGGGGATCTCTTGTTGATTATACAGTTTATATGAAAAATGATACTTTGGTTCCATTAATTAAACAAGCCTTAGAATATCAAGTTGGTGATGATTATAATTATATTCCATTAAATCAATCTACTACAGAAGGTAATGATGATCAAGGTTTCTGGGGTATTGCAGTAATGGCTGCAGCTGAAAAAAATTTCTCAAATCCAGAAAATCCAAAGAAGGCTTGGTTATCATTGGCTCAAGCAGTATTTAATACTATGACTGCTAGATGGGATCATAAAGAATGTGCAGGTGGTCTTAGATGGCAAATTTTCCAATGGAATTCAGGTTATGATTATAAAAATTCAGTTTCTAATGGTTGTTTATTTAATATTGCTGCTCGTTTAGCCCGTTATACTAGTAATGATTCCTATGTTGACTGGGCAGAAAAAGTTTGGGATTGGATGTATGGTATTGGACTTCTCAGTGAAGGTGACTGGTGGTTTGTTTATGACGGTGTCAAGGTTGATAACAATTGTAGCTCAGTCACTAAGTACCAATGGTCTTATAATCAAGGTTTATTATTATCTGGTTGTGCTTTCTTATATAATTACACCGAAGATGTTATGTGGTTAAACCGTTCCCTTAACTTATTAAACGGAGCTCAAGTTTTCTTTGTTAACAATTCTATCATGTATGAAGCTGCTTGTCAAAATTCAAATAATTGTAATCAAGATCAACGTTCATTTAAAGCCTTCTTTTCAAGATTTTTGGGTTTGACTTCAGTAATGATCCCTTCAACTTATGACATTATCCATCAATGGTTAGTTGATTCTGCTAATGCTGCAGCATCATCATGTTCCGGTGGTCTGGATGGTCATACTTGTGGGTTATCTTGGACAAATGGTTCTTGGGATGGTTATTACGGTTTAGGTGAACAAATGTGTGCTTTGGAAGTAATGACCAATTTGAGAGTCCGCGACGTCGATCCTCCATATACTGCTAATACCGGTGGATCTTCCCTTTCAAACCCAGATGGTGGTTATACCACTACTGCTGTTGATGCTTCTCCGTTATCTTTAGATGCTGGTGACCGTGCCGGGGCAGGTATAATCACCGCCGTTCTAGGATCCGCATTGATAGGTACCGGAGTTTGGCTTGTAATATAATCGGTTCTTTTGTAACTCAGAATCAATACACATAATAAATTTGAAATAATATCTAATAAACCTTTGAAAGTTTAGTCATATCATATATACGTTTCTATGTAGTTTGTAGTAACTGCAACTGTTATCGTGACCCGTACACCCACCAAAAACAGTTCAACAAAAAAAAAAAACCGTGATTATCAACAGAAAAAATGTTGATTGGGTTAAGGGATAATGACACTTCAAAAGAATAAATCTTTATTACAATAAGTCTGAGTAGGAAAGTTTGGCTCATCGAAATAATATCGATTGAATCAATTCATAAATCCACTGACTTTCCATATCCTTATCATTTGTTTTATCGAAGCAATTGAGAAGCGAAGTTATACGACATCTTATCGCGATTACTCTATCCCCAGTTTCGAGATCGATATTTAACTGGATCCTGATTGTGGTGATATTTTCGAAAATAAATTCTAGCAATAATGAGTACCGAAGATACCTTTACGTCCATTCAATGGGACAGGGGCGATGAGAGCCAACAGCAACCAAATGAACGTACACCTCCTTCTACTATCTCTGAAGGCGAAAACGATGATGCAGATACCTCTGTGCCAGTTAATGATGTACAAGATGCCAACAGCGATGCCGAAGTAAATGTGAAAACATCCGATGATGTTGATGCTGAGGATATAGATGACGAAAATCCTCTTGGTGTTGCTGGTCTTGATGATATTGATGATAACAAAGAAGATGAATATGAAGTTGACGCTGACCCATCCAACTCTTTGCTTATGACTAAAGGACCATCTAATGATAGTGATCGAGCCAGCGAAGATTCACCTGCTTCGAATGCGGGTAGTAGGAATCAGTCCGACATAGACCAAACGAATGCTGATGCAAGTGTTAAATCATTAAGTTCAAATCATCTAGAATCTACCCCTGGTGATCATAAGGATCCAACAGATGGATTGGCGTCACCAGCGAATAATGATTCTGAAGAATACAAAAAAAGCTTTAGTCACACGATTGAACCAAACTTATTTTATAGTCACGCAATTGACAGTTCTGTTACATCACCCATCCGTGACTTAGATAGTGCTTCTAAACCATTCATATCTTACCAAATCACAACAATAACCAATCATCCTTCGGTCATTAAATTGAGCTCGGTGAAGCAAACAGAGCCAGATACTGCTGTGACTATAAAAATTAGAAGAAGGTATGGTGACTTTAGATTTTTACATGATTGTTTAAGTAATGACTACCCTCAAATTTTGGTTCCACCATTACCCTCAAAGCTGAATTTTAAATACTTAACTGGAGATACGTTCAGTACTGCTTTTGTTCATAAAAGATTACATTCTTTAGATAGATTTGTAAAGTACATTACAAATCATTCAATATTATCACAACTGTCTATTTTCCATTTATTTGTTAGTGATTCACCTGATTGGACAACTTTTACCAAAAATTTGAAAATTTCTAAAAATTCAAGCAGCTTAGCCCAGGATGAGAATCCCGATGGAACTTCAGGATTCACCAGCTCTGTTGTAAATAAGGTTGTTAATGAAGATTTATTAACTGAAACTGTAATGAACTTTTTAACACCAGCCAAACATAAACGTGAAACAAATAAAGATATCTTGGAGATAAGCGACAAATTGAAGAAATTATATGAAAATTTACTTAAGTTGGATAAAATTTTCACCAAATTGAACAAGAAAAATCATGATTTAAGTCAAGATTACGAACAATTTGCCAATCAAATCAGCAAATTATCCATTATTCAAAGTAAAGGTCTGGTAACCAACTCTGATGAAATCAATAATGAAACTACAGAAGCTGCTCAAGACCAACAACAGTTTACTGATAATTTCAAAGTTTTCGCTCAATCACTTTCGTATTTTTCTAGTAACTGGTCCGAATTGCATAAATATATTGATGAATCATTCTTGGTCTCTTTGAAAGATTGTTCGAAGTACATTATCAGCTTAACAAATTTAATTGAATTGCAACATAATAAAAAGATTGATTTACAGGTTTTGCAAGATTATCTCAATAAATCAAGGAGTGAACTAGCTGGTTTTGGAGGTCGTCAACCAACGGGTAATGCTCCACCACCTAGTGGAGTCATAAATGGTAACAAACCCGGAGGCATTGTCAATAATACCACTCAATTGATAAAAGATACAATTTCAACATCTGCCACACCCCATATTGCTTCTTCTAATACCGACGGAAAGATTGAGAAATTACAAAATAAAATTGAACAATTAGAAAATGAAATCAAGTCACAAACCGAATTAGTCCAAAGCTTGACAAATAAAATTATAAATGAAGAGTACCCCAACTGGGACAAATTCAACAAAAATGAATTGAAACAAAGCATGGTCGGGTTATGTAATGAAGAAATCAAGTTTTACAAAGGCTTGGTTGATAATTGGTCTGATGTGGAAATCAAATTAATGTCTAGATTAGAAGAACTCAAATGATCTTCATATTCTATTTCAACCGAACTGCAACCACTTTTTGCATACTCCTGTAATGACTTTTACTCTACATTTCAATTCTTCTTCATATTTATTTCAAATACTTTTTGATTTCAATACACATTAACTAACTAATAGCTAATCTAAGCCTATATTATATTTGTAGTTTGAAGAATTCACCCGGAACACCAGAATAAAGTCTTAGGACCAAAAGCAAAGCAAAAAAAAAAAAAAAAAAATAAGAAAAACTAAAGTCGTGTCCAGTATGCTACCCGCAGATTCCCTTTCTTAATAAAGTACAGCTAATATTGAGTAAAACCTACGCTACGCCGATAGTTTTCTTTCCATTTAGTACTTGAATTTGACGAAATTGCCATTGGATATTTTTAGAATTTAGTGGATCTGACTAATTGAGTGTTTAGAACTTAATTTTACTCATTGTGATTGATTTGGAAGAGCCCTAGATTTCCCAACAGGTATATCTTTCTTTTCTTTTCTTTTTACTTTATTTTTCAACCTTTTCAATATAGATAAGATCAAGATCGGAATTTAGATCGTTTGAATAATCCATACTATATCTAAAAAGAATGAATTGGTTGATTGCTCTATTCATTTTTGTCACCAATGTTCTAGCAAATAAGGTTTTCTTTGATGAGGGCCCGAATTCTCAGGTTTGTGCTGGGATGTATGCTAAACATGATTGGGGTGGAAGTTTTAAACCTCACATAGGTCTTAGGTTGAATGAATTTGATGGGGTCCATTATGATTCAAAGAATAAGGAATCAGACAAAGACTTACTGGTAAGCTATGTTATTTTTGAATATAAGGATATAGATAACTTAGGGGCCGATGTTGGTGATGGTCGTAAGAAATATATTTGTGATAGCTATGCAATTGATAGTTTGAAAGTTTGTGATAAAAAGCAGGAAGGTAATTTCATTATTAATCAAGATGTGACTAACTCGACCATTATGACATCTCATATAACCAAATTGGGTCCAGTGAATCTCGATTATTCTGTTAATAAAACTGGTTATTATTGCGTCTCAACCTTTAGCATTGACAAAAGTTATAAAGGTGTTGTCAATTTTCAAAATGCTTTTGGTCAATTAAGCGCTAGTGAAATACCTAAATTACCTGCTTATGGTATCTTAACTTTATGCTATGCTATTGCTCTTGCTTTATACGGATTTCAATTTTTCAAAAAGAGAAATGAACATCAAATTTTACCTTTACAAAGATATTTACTTGCCATGTTGGGATTCTTAACGTTTGATACTTTAGTGGTGTGGTCCTATTATGATCTTGTTAATAGAACTAAGAATCCTCTGTCTGCTTTCGTCACCTTTTATATGTTCTTCCTTTCCGTATTGAATTCTGGTAAAATCACTTTTTGCTTCTTTCTCCTTCTTTGTATTGCATTAGGTTATGGGGTTGTTGTTTTGAAATTAAGCAAGAAAATTATGTTCAGGTGTAAAATTCTAGCAGGGGTTCACTTTCTCGCATCCTTCTTTTATTTGATTGCAACTTATTATAGCTCTAATAATAGTGTCGTGACTTCTAATACTGATGTTGACGAGGATCCAGACTTGAATGCAATTAAAGGATTGATTCCATTGATTCCAATTTCTATCACCTTAACTATTTATTACGTTGCTACCTTGGTTTCCATTAAAAAGACAACTGCTAATTTACATAAGCAACGTCAAATAATAAAGTTACAACTTTATGAAAGCTTGTTTAAAATCATCTTTCTCTCAGTTCTTTTAACCTTTGGTGGATTGATTTTATCATCATTCATCTACTTAAGTATGAGTAGTACCCAAATGATTGAAGAACACTGGAAAGGATCCTACTTTATATTCGAATTTTGGCCTAGTGTCGTGTTCTTTGCTGTATTCATGGGGGTTTCTTGGTTATGGAGACCAACTGAAACGAGTTATATGTTAGCAATTTCTCAACAACTTGCCACTGATGACAATACTGATGAAAATGGGACTCAACACGCTGGTCAAGGATACCACGAAGGTCATGAGTTCGAATTGGATGACTTATCTTTGTTAAGTCATAGTGATAATGATTTAGAGAATGGTAGGAATAACCATGGTGATGAAGATAGTTTTGAATTGGGTAACAATTCCAGAAACGATACACCACCACAATATGAAGAAACTGACCCACACAAGAAGTCTACTACCAGTGATACAGATTTACAGCCTACTGGTAGCAATACATTATTTGAGCTAGGTGACGATGACAATGATCCTAATAAGAGTGACGACCGTTTGAAAGAAAATAAATAAGCACGAAAAAGGCAAAAAAAAAGTATAAGTATGTAATTTAATAAAAGCTGAGTTTTCTCAAGTAAGTACAGGTTCACTTAACATGTTTACTAGTATCTGTTTATTTCAATTTTAGACGACAAAATATATTTTATATATATATCTATAAGTACAGTTATAAGCCAGCCCAGACTTGTCCACCACTTTCGTGAACTTGTTTACCCAACTGTTCAACTTTGACATCCCAATCAACCAAATGATTATACAAGGATTTAACTTGGTCTAAATTCAAAATTCTTGGTTGCAACCAAGTAACAACTAAGATTTCATCAATTTGATTGATGTAACCTTTGATTAAATTGAGTGAAAAGCATTTGATTATGAGATATTCAACATCATTGACTGGGGTACCAGTAAAGTCACTGATTTCCTTGAAAGATAATCTTTTATTGGTTGTAGATTTTAAGGAGATTAACTCTAATAATGATGTAATAATGATTTTTTGCTGTAAGAAAAATTGAAATTTGACTAAGAAAGGCGATTTTGGAATACCGATTTTAAGCCAGTGATTGAATTCGTTTAAGTTACCAGCATTAAGGGATTGAATCAAGTTAAATAACCAGAAATATGGCGAGCTTTCACTTTTGATGACATTCAAAACATCGTGTAAAATCAATTCACCAAAATTATAAATCTTGTCACCCAATAAAGCAGCAATACATAAATCATAGCACAAACTTATTTTTTCTTCAATGCTTAAAGGTGTTGGAGTATTTTCAATTGAAGATAAGTATAATAAACCATTTGAGTAAAATTGATTATAATTTTCATCAATTTTATATAATTGGCATTTAGTTAAATAGAATGCTGCATTTATTTTTGAGTTAAACTCTTGAGCATCTGAGGAAGAATCGTCAAATTTACTATCGACCAGGTCTAAAATCTTTTCTGATTTAGCTTTATCACCTAATAACAAGTAGAAACGTGATATTTGTAAATCAACGTATACAATTGATTCTTCACTGTTCAATAAACTCTTTAATTCATCATCATCAGTGGCACTTTTTTTCAAAGAAGGAGTCAATTGCTTTATGAATTGGTCTTTTAATTCAATTAATTTTTCTAAAGCAGCTTCTTGATCTTTTTTATCATCATTGGGAAAACTAGCCAATAAAAAGTCAACCACCTTGATGGAATTCAACTTTTGTTGGAATTGACTAATGAAAGAATCATAAATCTTGATCCTTAAGTTATTAGTTTTAGAATCTGGTAATGAATAGAAATCATCTAAAGTTAAAGTTAATTGATGCCATAATTCACGTTCATAGAAATCTTCAAATTGATAGAATATATTTATCAAGTCTGCTGACTCAACTTCCAGTCTTAAAGTTGCCAATACTGTGGAGACATCTCCATCTAATTCCATTGCAGACATTTTGAATGATTGATATATATATTTATTAAATTAAATGGTTCAGTAAAAGTAAATGGTAAGGTATCTCTAGGTTTCTCATCAAAATATTTGAAATATATTGCCACCTCGATTTCTAACCAAAGTAAACATCCGTACACATATTTTCGAAATACAAGATAAAGAT
>JAJMKE010000066.1:48097-78864 GCA_030569195.1 Hyphopichia khmerensis
AAAAAAAAAAAAAAAAAAAAAAAAAAAAAAAAAAAAAAAAAAAAAAAAAAAAAAAAAAAAGAAAAAGCAAAAACAAATAGAGCCGATATATATAAGTGAAAAACAATCTTAAAGAAACTCCTAAGACCTATAGAAGAAGTTCATAATCCGTAAACATGAAAGGAAAAAAACACCATTAACAGGTAGGAGTCTGGGCACATGAAGTAATATACCATGAAGTAGTAATAGTGAGATTAAAATGAATTGAAAGCTCTTCTTATCGAAAGAACAAAAAGGATATTATTTATTGATCAATAAAGCTTTTTAGATCGTTCCAGTTAGTCAAGTTTTCATTGAACAATTCCTTACCTGATCTAATGAACTGTAACATTATTGTTAACCATTTCCTTTCCATACTTCTAGAAAAGTCGTTAAAGGTTTCTTTCAAACTTAAGGTTAATTGAACCATGTCATTATTGACCAAATTAATCAATTGATCTAATTTAGTCAATTCTTTTTCAATTTGATTGATTTTATACAGGTATTGACTTGAAAGTTCATTATGGGGGGTATCAATTAAGGGGTCAGCTTTTGGAATTGGTTTTTGAGGAGACGAAGTTGGTGAAGTATAATTATTGTAGGATTGATCTACCGGATATTGTTGCTGTTGCTGAGAATTTGAATGTTGCTGGAAAGTACTATCATCTGGTAAAATGAAGGATGATTTATTACCACCAAATAAGCCATACCAAGATTTTTTTGAATTTAATGAGCGACCATTTGAATTAAGTTTTTTCTGTTTTAATTCAATTCTTTTAATGGCATCATTAATACTTGGACTATTAATATTTAAATTTTTCAAGTCATTTAATTTAATATGATTTTGAAAATTATTATTAAAGGTCATTAAATCTTGAATTTTATTAAATTTTAATTTGAAAAGTAATTTGAATTGAATTAATTTAAATTTATAAAATTTAATTAATTGTAATGCAGTTGAATAATATTGAATTAATTGATTAATTGGTTCTTGCCAATTTGGTATTAAATTTGAAATGACAAAGCTTTCAAAATTCAAAAAATTTAAATCAATTGTAGAGCCAAATTTTTCAATTAATGAACTTAATTGATTATTAAAATTTGATTGATTATGAATATCAGATAATTCATGAATTTGTAATGAAAAATTATTTAAATTACCACCCAATTCAATCAAATTATTAATAATTGATTTATAATTTTTAATTGATTTATTATTTAATTTATTCAATTCATTTAGTATTTTAATATTTTGATGGAAAATGATTTCAAAATTAATTAATTCAATTGGAATATCTTTAAAATTTTCATAATCATTATTTATTGAAACATTACTTAATAATTTTTTACCATCATCTTCTTCTTTAATTTTGAATAAATTGATTTGATCATTTAATTTATGTAAATCATCATTAATTTTTTTCAATGAATGAAGATTATCAACTTGAGAATTAAATTCAAATCCATTAACAATTGGTAATAAAGAATATAAACCATTTTGATCAGTTGGATTAATTGGATTAGCTAATAATAAATTATTTGGTAATAAATTTACTGGAGGTTCATTAATGGCATTATTCCAACATAATTCATAATTTGGATCTAAAAATTTATGTAAAAGAGGACAATCTTTTAAAGAAGAATTTGAATTAAAAATTAAATCAATTAAAAAAACTTTAAAATTTCTTTTTCTAGTTTCAATAATTGTTGATTCTTTTGAATTATTGATTGAATTAATCAAATAATTAAAAATTGTATGTTTTTCAGGTATTGGAGGTATAATTAAAGTAGGAAATAGTTTTAATAAATTATCTCTAAAAGATTTAAATTCACTATATCTACGTTTAACAATGATTGAATTTGATGAATCGATTGAAATTTCAATTGAATAAACAATAATTGAAGAATTCATTAGCCTTTCACTAGAAATAACATCAATTGATAAATTTGAATCATGTAAAAAACTTCTAATTTTATTTGATAATCCAAGTGAATTATTAACTAAATCCATATTACGATAAATTTTTGAGTCATCAGTTTGATTTTCCAAGTTTTTACTTGCATTGCTTGATGAAGTAAATGAATTATCAACTTTACCATTAGATTTACCCTTAACATAAGGGTCTGAAAGAAATGATTGATTTCCATAGAATGAAGGGTTATTATCTTGTTCTATATCTTCAAATATATCTGAATTCATCTTTGTCACTTGCGTTTATGATAATCAAGTTGTGTAATTGCTCAAGTAAGGGGTAAATAGGAAAACAACAAAGCCAAAAGATCAAAAACGAATACCAAAAACGAAAAACAAAAAAAAAAAAAAAAAAAAAAAAAAAAAAAAAAAAAAAAAAAAAAAAAAAAAAAAAAAAAAAAAAAAAAAAGAAAGCAAGGAATAACAACAAAAATTGAAAACAAGATCCAATAAACAGGTCAAAAAGGATGAATGATTAATGGAATTGATAACAATAGCCTGGAATCCAAGGTTTAAAGGTTTTAATGCAAATTTAAATTAAACTTTATGAAACTTAAGCGATATTTCAAATAGTAAATAAACAACTCAATAAAGTAACCGGAAAGATGAAAATATGACGATCTGGATAATAAGAATACGATTCAATATGACTGCAAGTTCCAATTGACCTTTAGAAACCCATTTAAAACTATATGGTGAAGAACTGGATTGATGTTGATGCTGATAATGTAGTTGATTTTTATCTTATCAACTTGCCGCCCACCACACTTTTTTGTCATTTTTAGTTTTTTGGGTTCAGGTTGGGGTTTTCTGCGGCACGGATCTTCAGAAAAAAATCGTTGGTGCTTGGGTCTTTTGTCTCTGCACTAGATGTACGGATGTTCCCTCAACGATGTTTCGCTGAGTAAGTTTACGAGATGAGCGTTTGCCATTTAGTAATCCCCAGTCACTACACCCTACTTCATCTGCTACTTCATCTGCTTCTTGAGCTACTAGCTTAGGCTGGCATGACGATGTCAATGCCAGTCACGAACCAAGGAAGCCATCGCCCAAGTAGAAGATGCACTGGTGCAGACACAAACTCCGAGGCTCTCTCGGCCGGAGGCCCTTCGGCAATAGCCCAAAGCGTCGAAAACCCAAACTAAAACACAGAGAAGTTAGCGAAGAAGGCCGGATTTACCAAGAATGGCAGAACCGGACGCGGGTCGAGATGTGGATGTTCAGGCTAAATTCCGGCCCGCAATCACCGTTGGGTCCAAAATACAATCAAGGATTCATATTCCAACCTATTGGAACTTAGACTTGTAGAAGGGTAAAGAAAGAGAAAGAAAGAATTAAAGAAAAAGAAAAGCTAAGGTAACGGGATAAGTGAAAGACGTGATCATAATTCATGAAGGCAAATTCTTACAAATTACCAATAACAACTTGCCACTAGAATTAAAACTAGGTAATAGTTAAAGTTTGTTGAAAGAATCCGATTTAAATATCAAGCATATATCCGCATTACTTAATATATGGAGATTATCATCATTTTTTTCGTGGTTAGGAAATATTAGTAATTCTTTAGACTTTTTTTTTTTTGTTCGCTTCAGTGTACAACATATGCCTTATATCTCCATTCAATCCATATAAAATCCATATAAACCCATATAGTTCCGTATACGCATTTAATAATCGATTCTATTCTACCGAGACACCGTATTAGATATATAATTAGTGGTTTGTTCTTATTTGTTTCTAGCCGGTACAGGTCTGGTTGTTAGTGAGTTTTTTTTTTAGTGTGCTTTTCTTCATTTAGTGAAAATTTTCAATGACTCCATCTTGGGATATTAGTAGTAAGACTCTGCTTAAGCAACTGGAGTCTCCAGAGAAGGAGGCTTCGTTTAAATTGACTAGGTCAGAATCTCCTGAGAAATATTATTCAAAAGAAAATCTGGTTGAGAACACCGACAAGGATGAACATGATCATGAACCTGATCATGAACATGAACATGAACATGGCAACGATTTGAACTTTTATTCGTCCACCACTACAACCAATACTACAAGTGCCATATCTCCAACTGCAGCAACAGAACGCAATCGTTCTAAGCAGCCTCGGAAACGTCAACGATTAACCCTTGTTTGTGATAATTGCAAGAAGAGAAAAATTCGTTGTGATAAACAATCTCCTTGTAATTCTTGTGTTCGGTCGAATTTAAGCGATGCATGTCATTACTCAAACTGGTCAATTGGTAACAAGGATTCTCAAAAGGGATCATCATTTCCATCATCAATCAATAATACAAATTCAACATCTATAACAACTTCTAATCAAGATATAATTGAAAATTCATTTGATGTTGACCAAGCAAAATTAGAAATTGATTATTTAAAAGAAAAAATTAAATATCTTGAAGATTTAAAAGCAAAACAAGTTGAATTTGATAATTCTACAACTTCTTCAAGAAATTCAATATCATCAATTCAAAATTTACCCCATATTCCAACTTTAAATTTAACTGATTCTTCAAATACTTCAAATTCTTCTATTTTACCACCAATTAATTGGAATCAATCCTCTTTTACTAATTCATCATCTTCTCAAAGTGATAATGATCATCCCACCATCGATAAAAGTAAATTAAATTATCATGAAGATTTAACTTCAAAATGTACTCTTGATAAAGTTACTAGTACAAGATATAGTCCAAGCTCTGTTGTTGGAGTCAATCCAGTTGCAAATACTTCAGAAACTATCAATTTTTATGAAAATTATTCAACCATTCATTCTTCAACTCCAATTAGAAGAATGAATTATGGTCCCATCTCTTGGTCTTCAATGATGAAACGGGATGATGGACTTAATATGCTCTGGGATTATATGATAAAAACAAAGGTAGGTAGTTTACAAGATCCCTACGTTAAAAAGAATGAACAACCTCCAATTGAATCAATTAAGGATGTTAATAATGAAATCAAATACAAATATGATTCATTGATTGAAAATTGGAATTCAAGATCAATGGAACATTCAAACTTATTAAATAAAAAAAAATTAAAATCAAAAATTTTAAATATTTTACCTCCCATTGGATTAACCTGGTGTTTAATTGAAAGATTCTTCATATATGTTTATCCTTTCACTCCTTTCTTAGATCAAATTATGTTTGAAGAATCAATGTCTAATATACTCGGTAAAAGACCTTCAGAAGTTATTCTGGTTCATGAAAAATTCAAAGATTTAAATATTAATTCGAAAGAAGATTTCGCTAAATTAGGTTTATTATTGGTAATTCAAAGACTTGCATTCTTCTCCATTTTTACTAATAATGAAAAGTTTAATATGGGCTTGGTTGGTTCAACAATTAAAAGACCAGGTTATCCCGAAATTAAATGTGCTCCTGAATGTGTTGCAATGGTTGCTTATTTAATTGATAATCCAATTTCAATTGAATCAATTGAATTGGCAAGAAATTGTTTACATTTATTCCCTTTGAATTCAGCTTATTCTTTACCAGTCTTACAATTAATGTTCTACTTAAGAGTTTATAATAGATTTGCTCCAGAAGATGGTGATGGTGCTGATGGTGCTGATGCTCAAATGTCTAATGCAATTATAGTTCAAATGGCTTATCATACCGGTTTAAATCGTGAACCCCCGAGTTATTCAGATAGTAATGAACATGATGCAAGATTAAATCATATGAAAAGAAAAATGTGGTACTTTATTATCTTTGCTGAATTATACCATAGTTATACTTTTGGTAATCCTTCAAGCCTTTCATCAATTTATTATGATACTAAAAAACCTTTTGTAAATTCAATTAATTCAAATCTTCCGAATGCAGAAATTGAAGAGAGAGTCGTTGAGAATTTGACTCTACTTTTTGAATTCAAGACTTCAATTGAAAAAGTTTTACAACAAATCATGAATATTGATGGTAAAATTAAATTAATTGAAGTTAGTGAAAATTTAAGTGATCTTGAAACTTTATTTTTTGGTAAATTATTAAGTATTGAAAACGTCTTAGAAAGTGATTCCAATTTTCATCTTTGCAAAGATGATAATGATAGTGAAATTTTTGATAAAACATTTTCAAATCGTAATCCTCTCATGGGCCGTAAAGTGGCTCAAGAAATTGTCTTAAATGATTGTGTCAAAATTCATTCAACTAAATTTTATATATCAATGACTTCATTTTTCATTTCAATTTATTTCCATTTATACCTTTTTTACATTAACAAAAATCATAATCTTTCATTTTTTTATTTGAAAAAGAGTTTTATATTTTTGTTAGAAATCGTTCCATTTTATTCCAGAATAGTTGAATCATCAGATTTAACTTGTGACTTCATATTAAATCCAACTCTTGAGATGGCAATCCATAAAGCTAATCAAATTATTATGTCCTTCATTATTAAATTAGGATTCGTTAGTTACGAAATGAAAAAAATAAGTCAAGAACTGAAGGAACCTAAAAATAGTAATTTTTATCAATATTTGAATACTGTTGAAAATTTTAGAAATTCCTTAATTAAAATCTCTAATTACGCCATATTTGAAATCCTGAAATTAAGTAATAGATACTATTATGCTTGGAGAATAACTAAAGCTCATGACTTAGTTTTAAAATCAATTACTACTACTAAATTTTATGAAGATAATTACAATCATCCAAAACTGGATTTATTGAAAAAACCAAAATACTCAAAAGACCATTTGAAAGAACTTCATTCATTGGTTCTTGACGCTCTTGATAAAACTATCAATGAAACCAATAATCACTGTGATCAACTTTACGTTAGTAATCCAGAAATTGATGCAAAATGGATGCAATCCGGTGGTTTGAATGATGATTCCGAATCCAATAAGAATTTGAGTGTCTTTAATATCTTTAATGATGACTTATGATATTTTCCCCTTCATTTCTCTAATGTATTATTATCCCCCAAAACTTTTACTCTTCTCTGTACTACTATCATTCTACGTTCATTCTCTCGAAGTATAAGTATACCCATACACCTTAATTTCCTTCATATATTTCAATATACCTATCAAACATACTTCAAATTCTGTAGCTAAAAAATTCAGCCCCAAAGAAGGTAGTGATACTTTCAGCTACAAAAGCATCGAACCTGAATTTGGCGATGCAACCTCAGGCTAGCTGGAAAATTACATCATAGCCCTGTTATCTGAAATCTTTCTCATCGAGATTTTCCTCGCTTAAAAAATTTACAAAGAAGGTCGCTAACAGAAGTTGCTTGATTAACTTCTCAAAAGACTTTGACTTGTTTCTTGAAGAGTATTAACATCACTAACAGCATTCACATTATACAAGCTAAGGCAGCCTTACTACCCTTCCCAATCTGGAATACTATTTTTCTTTTAGATCTTTTCTTTTTTTTTTCTTTTATTTTTTTTTTTTTTTTTCCCTCCTTCTGCCTCTCACCTCGAATTATAAACAGCAAATCATATAATTGATAACTAACTTCTTAGTCATTATATATCATTAAAGGCCATGTATAAGCATACGAAGAAAATTGTGGTGGTGTGTCTATTCATAACTGTCATCAATATCATTTATTCATGCTCTATTGATTATTCACTTTATAGTTCCATCAAAAATGAATATCTCAGTAAATTATCATCAACGGGCAAGATTGAGGAAACAGTACCAGTTTCTTTGATCGGATACCATCATGATAGTAGTAATGGTCTCATGGTTATTCAAAAGCAAGTTGATCCAAATTTGGAATTTAATGATGAAATAGCATCACATTTTTGGCAATTTATGAAATCAGATTTTATTAATGATGAAAATGCTAGTAAGTTTGATATCAAAATGATTGATGGTTATAATTATAGTGAGGATTTAATTCAAATTTACTCTGATGATTTGAAACTTAATGCTTCTCATACTGAAATCATGGAATATGAAAATATATTAGCTGATGAGTTGGTTGATTTCTTTAATAAATTATTGGTTACGATTGAAAAAGCTGATCCAAAGATTGGTGGTATCAATAATGGAGATCATTATCCAAATAAGAAAAACAATAAGTTTTCGAATAAAGATGGAAGAATGCCAGTTTATGGTGGTCATTTACGTGAAAACTACTTAGAAGAAGCTGTTCGTACTGAAGAAATGTTAGGTAGCTATATTCAACTTTCAGAAAAAGAAATCGTCTCTTTATCAGAATCTCATCAATTTTTTGTCGATAAGATGCCAAAGGATTTCCCTCAAGAAATATATGATTACGGTAAATATCATCATTTCATGAAAGGTGATGGGATTATGTATTTAGGTGGTGGTAAATATAACCAATTAGCACTTGCCTCCATTAAAACTTTGAGAAACACTGGTTCAAAATTGCCAGTTGAAGTGATTGTTCCAAAAAGGGATGATTTCGATATTGATTTATGTTTAAAGATATTACCACAGTTAAATGCAAAATGTAAAATCTTAACAGATTATGTACCAAAGAGATTTGGTGATCATATCAGTGGATTTCAATTGAAAAACGTTGCTTTGTTGATATCTTCGTTTGAACGTGTATTATACCTTGATGCTGATAATCTCCCAATTAAAAATCCAGATATTCTCTTCACTAATAAACCATTCACTAACAATCATTTGGTTATTTGGCCTGATTTATGGAGAAGATCCACATCTCCTGCCTACTATAAAATTGCTCAAATTCCAATTGATACTAAATCTAGAGTCCGTAATAGTTATCCAGTAAATGACAATAGAGGCACTAACCCTGAAGAAATTTCAATGCATGATTGTGATGGCGCTATCCCGGAAGCTTCAAGTGAAACTGGTCAAATCTTAATCAACAAAAAAGTTCATTTAAAAACTCTCATCTTGTCAATGTATTATAATTATTATGGTCCTAACTATTATTATCCTTTATTTAGTCAAGGTGCCGCAGGTGAAGGTGATAAAGAGACCTTCATTGCTGCTTCTCATAAATTAAGTTTACCATATTATCAAGTGAAGGAATATAATAGAGAGTTTGGTCCCCTCAATCGTGACACTGGTAAACACGAAGTCTTTGGAATGGCTCAATACGATCCAATCATTGATTACATTCAATCAAATGGTGGTGACGATTCCAATACCGAGGTAGATAAATCTGTTTTCCTCGCTGAACCCCCAACAGTATATGCTAAGAATGATCAAGACAAAGGTAATAGTAATTACAAACAGCATTATTTCAAGTCATCCAATTTGTTTTTCTTACATGCTAATTGGCCAAAATTCGATTTGGTAGAAATGTTTTTACGTAACTCTTATGGAAGAGGTCCAAAAGGTGAGAATGATAGCAGAAGAAGATTGTATAATTATGAAATTATTGATGAACTTGCAGGTTACGATTTCGAGTTGGAAATCATGTCAAATTTAGATTGGTGCTTTTGTAAATTATCGAACATTAACTTAAAAGGTGTTCCAGAGACAAATTCTGATGACAGAAATAGAATCTGTCAGGAGATTAATCAGCACATCGAATTTTTGAAAAAGGATAAACCATAATTCGGTTGGTATTAATTCCTTTTTACTTTTGGGTTGAACTGGCGTTATCTTTACTTCTCTTGCATGCCTTTCCACAGTTTTATTGATTTTTTTAGGTTTAAGGTTTTGGTTTCCTTATATATTTTTGTTTTCTAATTGACTTAAAGCCCCTTCTTGCATACCTCTTTTACCTTCATTCTTGCTCTTGTATAATTACATCAAAATTTAAATTATTGTCTATGCTGTAGAAGACCTGAAAATAGAGCCAAAGCAAAAAAAAAAAAAAAATTACTTACGTATCTACGGGACCCGCGAAAAGTACAACAATTCAAAAGAAAATGAAATACCATACGAACCAAATCAAACGATTCAATTAATCGTAAGCAATTGACTTCATAAGAGCCCAAAGATGTCCTACGACGATAGATATGACGCATCCCTTGACTTGTTAAGACGCTTGGATCCAAAAGACATTTCGCAAAACTTGAATGAAATCTGTACTTTGATTCAAAATGACACCAAGACAGACTCAGGTGAAAATGAAGACTTAACACAAGATTTATTGTCATCAGTTGATATACCTTTAAAAGTTGCCAAATGTAAAGATTCTGGTAAGGATTATTTGTGTTGTGATTATAACAGAGATGGTGATTCGTATAGATCACCTTGGTCAAATAAATATTATCCAAGTATTAACACCGAAGATGCACCTCCTTATCCATCAGATATTTTAAGACAATTAGAATTAAAAGCTAATGAAAGTTTTGATATTTACCGTGATTTATATTACGATGGTGCTGGTGCATCATCGGTGTATTTATGGGATACTGCTGATGAAGAAACAGAAGACTTTGAGGATTCTTTAACTGCTGGTTTTGCTGGTGTTGTTTTATTTAAAAAGGAGACTGAAGATAACTCTGGTAAATGGGATTCAATTCATGTTTTTGAAGTGATACCTGAAGGAACTACATCGGCTACTTACAAGTTGACCTCTTCTGTTATACTTGATTTGCAAAATTCTTCAAAAGGCTCGTTGTCATTATCGGGTAATTTAACAAGACAAATTGAATCTTCTCAACATTTATCATTGGATGGAGGTGTTAACTTAGAAACTGCACACTTAATAAATTTAGGTACCTTAGTTGAAAAATCCGAATCAAATGTCAGAAATTTACTTCAGGAAGTTTATTTTGATAAATTGAAGAACATTATGTTGAGAGATTTAAGATCTGTTGGTGATCTCAATAACCAACAATTAGATAAATCCAAACAATCCGAATTAATAAAAGGTTTACAGGGTTTGTGATTTTCTTTAAATTAGACTTCTTCCTTAGTTTTTACTCTTCTTTCTTATTCCTTTTCAATCTTCACCTCTACATTCTTAGTATACTTGAAATATAAAATACATCCGGCTTTTTAAAAATCAAATCTAATTAATTTCTACCAACCAAATACACATATATATATATATATATAAAGAACCCCTTATTATTAAAAATAAAACAAAGAAAAATGTCAATTATCGTCTCTTGAGCAGCTCAGATCTGCGCAACAGGGTGTAAATAGCAAGGTCAACTTGTTCATCATCATGATCATTCCCAGGGTTGCGATGATTATCTACTTCCTTTATTGTTGATGTTGTATCATTCGAATTTTCATCAAGGCTAATGGTGGATCCAGTTTCTAGATTGTACATCGGCTCACTACGAACTTCACCCCTTGGTTGTTCGCTTGACTGCTGATTGCTGGCATGCTCATCTTCCCCTAAAGAAGATAGGACATTCGACTTCACATCATTAACAAAAGACCATATTGAAGAGCTAACAGTTTGTAACATATCTTCAGACATTCTATGTCTTGATTTAGCTTTAACTGTCTCTGCAAGTATTGGATCAGATGCTGGAGGAAAGTATTGATCAAGATCAATGTTTGACCTCAGAGTCTTGTTAGTATCAGACTTACTTTTCAAGGGAGATGGTATGGAGCTGGCACTAGCACTTGTACTCGATAATGAATCTTCTGAGTTTCTTTTCCTACCATCGGTCGATGTACTACTTAACGAAAGCTTTCTTGAATGGAAAGGTTGTGCTTGTGCTTGTGCTTGTGCTTGGGTCTGTGCTTGAACATGAGAATGGGCGCTAGTGTGAGTATAATCAGGATTAAGATGTTTGTTATTGAAATACTGTTGTGAGTTAGGACTAGGTATTAATGATTTTTCGAATTCTTGAGTAAGTATGTTATCGAATTGTTGAATAAGATTTAAAGGTTTAGATAAATTACTCCACAAGGCAGATCTGTGTCTATTTGATGACAGTTCAGTATCCTGCTTAGAGATTGGATCGAGTTGAATATTGTCACTATTATTGGAGGGTGGGTTAAGGAGGGCACTAGGTGAGGTTGATGAAAGGGTTCTCCTTCTTGGACCAACTTTCGTACTTGCAATAGCTTCATCCCTTGGATTACTAGTCTGTCTAACCCCTGTGCCATTAGCAGTAAGGTTTTGACCACTTAGCTCTCTATATAGAGACTTTTGAATTACTTCTCTCAATCTATGAAGTTCTTTCTCATTTCGATTTAGTTTATTATTCAAATTATTGATATTATCTTTAATCTCAACTACCGACATTTCTTTCAAAGCAAGTAACCTTAGCTGATCATCAATATCTAGACTTTGTAAATGTTCAGTCAGTGGTAGTGGGACATCAAATTTAAGTTCCTCCGTTGCTGATGGAATTGGTGAATTTGGTACAGTTATCAGAGGAGAATTCTCCGGAAGTTGGGGCAATGATTGTTGAGCTGGATATTGATTATTAGATAAAATTGAGCTACTCCTTTTGTGCCCGTTACCATTGTTATTTGCAGATGGACTTGGATGAGATGATATGGGAGATACTGCTATATTAAAATTGATTCCTTTGGTTTTTGTCCTTAATGAACTGGATCGGGAGATGGGTGCTGATCTCGGTTTGGATGCAGAAGAACTTCTGGAATGGTTGAATTGTTTTGCCGGAGAAGGTGTGGTAACTTCAGCCTGAGGGAGCAATGGGCTGCGGTTGATTGGGGATGATGATCCCGTCATCATTAAAGACTTCAAGTTTCGTGGGTTATTAATCCAAGTAGAGGTAAATGCCGATACTCAGATAACCAAAGAATCAAATAAAGATCGAAAAAAGAAATAGAAAAAGAATACAGAGAGTTGTGTGTTTCGTGTGATCCCCGGTGATTGTACCTAATGAGATCAGATTTGGACAGATGTTTATTTGTTTTGTTGTATATTGTTTGTTTATTACCTAAATACTGTTTTACGTCTTTATGTATTTTTGTCTTCTTCTCATTTTTGTTTTGTTTGGCGAAAACGCGCGATATGCTTTATGATAAAAAAAAAAAAAAAAAAGAATAACACAACTACATCTGATCGTCTCACATGAAAATCAATAAAACGTTATCAGGATTATAGACCATATTACAAGTAACAACTAGTAAACAAAGAAGATTGAAATAGCTAAACTAAACCCCGTATGATACTCAATTGAATAGAAGTTGTTGCAATGTCCAAGAATTTCCCAGTATTGAGTAGTGTTGATCCAGCCATTTTGAAATGGAGCAAATGGGTAATTATCCTACTTATAGCACGAGCACCAAAGCCAATATCATGGGCTAACTTCATTGCCTTGAACCCTTTAATTAGAAAGTTATTGAGGAAAGTTTCTAAAGAACTGACTTATATTAAGGATTCCGAACTGCCCACGGTTAAGAGAAGACTTTCAAAGTTATCTAATTTGATTACTAGTGTTTTTCTTTTATTTGCTAGTGCTGATAATGATAAAATTCCAAAAGATTATGGTCTGATATATGTTTGGATGAGTTATTATGGTGAATTGAATCCTCCGAGTGCTCTGAATATATTGGTTTCTCCTCATATATCCCCATTTCTTAAGGTTAGTCATTATCGATCCAAATGGCTTTCTAAACTTTATCAGAATAAAGAATATGTGATATATCCAATGATCTTTGCTCAAATACTATCGAATTATTTGACTCCAACAAGATATAAACTCAATCAGCGGTATTTATCTAGCTCAATAAAGTCGTGGATTCTTAATCCAATATGGATCAATTATTCACTTGGGGTAGGATATCATAGTCTAGATTTGTTGGGACTCTTTAAGAGCTACTTGTTTCATAACTTTTGTGTTTTCAGTTTCATAGCTTTATCCAATTTTAAAGCACGGTTCCTTGATAGATATTATGAATTAAAACATAAAATATATCCAATCAAAACAGAAACTTATCTTGGAATTGTTAGAAACTATGTTTTATATGCTTTCCACACTAGTAATTCGATAATCAACTTTATTTATTGCACAAATTTATTTTCAATTTTCTTAATAACGATATCTTCCCCATTATTGGCATATGCTAATCCAACAGCCCCAACCAATTTACTACAAAGATTATATTTGAAGCATTCTAAATTTTTCTTCAAGTCTTATGTGAAAATCATTGGTGCTATTGCTGCGTTCATTTCTTTAAACTTGAATTCATTGGACCTTATACCTGATACCGGTTATCATTCAACGGTTTATGAAGCTAGCTTGGAAGATAGTTTCCACAATATCAGAGAATCAAAAAATGTTCGTAGAATTTCTAAAAGCTTTTTCGATGCATTAAATCTTTACTTATTCAGATTAATTCTTCTATCGAAATGGAGAATTTTAAAAGAAAATCATCCCTGGTTCAAATTATTAACTCTCAAATCTTGGAATAGAATAGAAGCTGTTTTGATGAGTTATGGAATTTGGAAAGTAATGAATTTAAATGATTTTGTTCGTTGGAATAGTATTCCTGAAAACTTTCGTGAATGTGCTAGATTACAAAATGAATCTTTGATTAAATTGGTTGATAGAATTATGTAATTTTGAATCTTTTAAGTGATACCATTATGCTACAATTTTAATTTATTTATTTAATAAAAAATGTAAAATTTTTTAAAAATCTAATAATTACATAGAAGAGAAAGAAGTAAAAACACATAAAAATTTCGTGCCTGTTAATTCAAGAACTAAAAGGTCAAGAAAGATAAAATTCAATTTTTGATTTTGCTTTTTGTTATCTTTTTATTGGTTTTCAAATTTTAATAACCACCAGCACCTGGAACATTTTCTTTACCTTTCAACTTAGTCAATAAGCCTTTAAATCTAGTCTTGTCTCTATTTTCATCAGCAGTTGGTTCGCCAACTTCAGTTACTAATTCATTTACTCTATCCCATAAAGTACCTCTTTTCAAAAATCCATCTCTTTTTTCTAAAAATTGTTCTTGTTCTTTTAAAACTTCTTTGGTATGTTGTTCTCTCTTATTATTGTAATTATCATAAAAATCATCAATTGTCTTTTGAGCTTTATCAACAATATCTTGCTTTTTCTTGGAATTGACTTGCTCTCTTTGTTCAATTTCTAAATCACGACGTTCCTTCCATTCTTTCAAATGTTCGGATTCCCCTTGAATTAGATGATTATCACTTGATCCATTGAATCCTTCAAATCCTTCTTCCACTGTTTCAGAAGCAGAAGCGGCAGCTTCGGCTTGTTCCTTTTGTTCAGCCTCAGTTTCATCAACTTCTGGAAATTGTTCTTTAAAATCATTTATCTCATCATCGTCACTTCCCAATACATCAGCATCTTGATCAGTTTTAAATTCTTCTCCTAATAATTCCTTTTCACGAGACAAGAAATCAGAATCAAATTCTTTACCAGTGTCACTGGATGCTAAATCATTATCTATAGTATCTAAGGCTGGATATTTATCAGACATTGTATTTCTTTATAATCTATTGAATGAGGCTTTTATCAGTCAATTGTATTGAAAGAATATTTAGTACTTTCAATGTTTAGTTTGAGCTTTCTTCAGTTCTTTAAAGTGTGAACAAAAATATGCGTGTTAACTTTCAAAACTTTTTGCTGTGCGACAAAAAGCAGCACGACATCACGACATTTGTTGTCATTTTTTGTTTGTCGTATTTCATCAGTTTTTGTCGCTTTTTTTTTCAGTCAATTTGTTTCTTTTTGCAATCATTAAACAATCATTAGAACTACACAATTATGAATTGAAATAAATAAATTAACTAATTTACATATAGTTCTTAGGACAAGATTGATTTCTCAATGCTGTAGATACGGACAGACGCGTCGATACTACCAACTGCCAAAAGAAGCTTATTGTTATCTTCATGAAGGTGAGGACTGAAACTAAGTTTGTTGATTCTTCCAGCTGGGGTTATAGTAGTTTCGAATTGATGTTTAGGCTCTAACTTCTTTGATTCGTCTTCAAAATTAATAGAATATAAGGAGATTGATCCACTTTCTGTACCTACGGCTATGCCCAACTTACTTTCGCCGAGTAAACCTTGTTGGAAGCATGCCACTGATGTGACAGGATCGGTAATCTTGATTGTTGCAACAATTTTAGACTCTGTTGAATCAACTTGCCAAACTTTTATTTGCTTATCACGAGAACCCGTAACGAAGAAAGTTCCGAATTTATTTTGAGGTGCCCAAGAACAATCCCAAATGATTCTTGTGTGAGCTTTTTCTTTGAGTTGAATGAGTTCAAATTTTCCTGCAACTTCGTCTACTACTTTCCATAATGTAAAGGATCTATCTCTTGAAACTGCAATTAAATATTGACCATCTGGAGAAAATTCTAAACTAGTAATGGTTAAGGTATGACCTTCCAATAATTGATCTAGTTGTTTGTATTCATCTTCACTATCGAAAATTCTGATGACTGCATGTTTGGCAGAATTGGACCTACATGCTGATGCAATTAATCGACCACTAGGACTAGTGGCTGTACAAGTAATTTCATAACCATGACCATATAATTTTTCAATCTCTGGGAATAAAGTATATCTTTGTAAATGATCTTCTAAAGGAGGTCCATTCAAAGTTGCTAAAATATCATCTTCGGTATTTGATGCATTGACGTTATTTGAATCTTCTTCATCTTCACGTTGCTGGGAAACTTGGCCATCTTCTATATGGGCCTCATTTGCTGCTTTGTTAGATAAACCTAAAACTGGTAATGAAGCGGATTCCGGCAATGCATCCTCATTTGCAGCAATATCAATATTACATTGTTTTTTCAAAAGTGAACTTATGGAATGAGTGATTTCAAAAACTCTTAATATTTTTTCATCACCACCAGATACAAACTTGGTATTGGTTATGTTATCCATACAGATCATATCGTAACCATGAATTTGAGGTCTTGCAAATTCATGCCATGTTTTGTGTTCTCTATTAGCAACCCAAGGAGCAAATAATCTAGTAGTTTGGTCTAAAGAAGTTGCAGTGAAATATTCACCATTCTTTGACCAGACTATATCAGTGACTTCTCTTGTTGAACCAGTTACAGCTAATGCGGATTCAAAAGATTTTGCTTCTTCATCTTTGCTTTCATAAAGTCTAAATGAACCAGTCTTACCATTAGCAAGAATATATTGTTTTTGATTGTCATCTAAAAACCAAAGACATGACCAAAATCCACCACTAGCACCAGTGGCAGTCGATGCACCTTTGATAGACATTTCACCAAGTCTATTGACACAACACCAAATACCCGAATCATAGTCCATTTCCCATATCATTAATGCAGTGTCGGCACTTGAAGATAACAATTGCAATTTCTTTTCAGGTAAGTCATTTAAGTAGGATGGATGCCATTGCAAACCAGTAACCCAGTCATCATGACCCATTATAAGTGCTTCAAAACTAAATGCTGCTCTTGATGGTGTTTCAGAGGCATCATTAAATGTAAATTTATATTGTTTGTTGGATAAAAGAATTAATTTCAGGTCATCCTCATCTGAATCATCAATCAATTCATTCAATCGAAGTCTCCATAATCTGATATATCTATCTTGGGCACCACTGGCCAAAATATAACTTTTGTGTTTTGTATCTACCACGAAACTTAAACATTTAATCCAATCTTCATGACCAGTCATTTCAGCTGCCTTATTAAAATGTAAAACTTCAGAGTTTTTTGGAGATAATTGAAATGAATATACAAATAAGTTGAATGTGGTACCACCAACTGCAAAAATATAGTTCCCATTATCATCGATATCCTGTAAAGCCAAAGTTAATGGGTAAAAATTGAATTTTACTTGAAATTCATGGATCAACTTTATATTATTCTGCTCATGATCGAATCCCCATAATGCAATAAATCCGTCGGCACTACCAGTGGCAAATACTCTCTCATCTATAACAGTTAGACATGTAATGGAGTCATCATGATATTTGATACTTTGGTGTAGACTGAATGAGCGACCCTCACTCTTCCAGATATTGATTTGGCTATCTTCACCAACAGATACAAAATATGGAGTCTTTGGAATGAATCTAATACCTGTGATTTCCTTGGTATGTTGTTTCAAAGTTGAATAAACCCCTTTCTTATCTTTTGCAATTGGATTCCATAAGGCTATAGTGTTTGAAGCCCCAAATGCGACTAAGCTTTCTGCTTGGTTATAATCAGCAACATATGCCTGCTTATTGGCACCAATGAATACGGCTTCTTCCTCTATATATTTCAAAACAGTCATATCCGTTCAGTACTGTTGAGTTTAGTCAAATATGTAATTCCTAACTGATGAGATGAAGAGAAGACCTCAAATGAAAAAAAAAAAAATTAAAAAAAAAAAAATTTTGTAACATCGCGAAACAAAATCTCGTATGAAAATCTAAAGCTGCTTCGAAAAAACAAAAATGGAGAAGTTTACATTTCTCCAAATATCAACTTTCTAGCTTTAATTTATAGATCCATCCCACTTAAGTATGGTATCCGCGTATGTATTGAAGTGCTTGATATCAGCCGACTCAATTGTGTACTAACTTCAATATAGTGTTATCCTAGTTCAAAGAGCTACACCAGAAACAATAACACAATTCCATGATCAACTATCCAATGAATTACCGAACTTGAAAGGAGAATGGAGTTTTAGTTTTAAAATTTTTCGTAATAATCCATTCTCGATTCCACCTGAATTGGTTGAAACTCACGAGACTTCTCCAGATACCAAATATTTGCACACACTTACTCCTTCATATTTGAATGATTCATGTGTTACATTAATAAATAAACGAACGGTGGGGATATTCAACAACATAATTGAAGAAGAAGCGGGCGATTTAGATCCCGAGTTTTCAATTCCTAACGACCATTTACACAAAGGGGTCACAACTGGTTTGAATGATCCATTTGACTTCGTGATAAATCAAAGACTTCAGGGTCTTTGGACTCAAAGACAATCGATCAAGGGAGATGGTGGACAAATTTACGAATTGGAAAACGGAAATTTAGTTATACGGACCTCCAATGTTTTCTTACATGGTAATTTTAGGGGGCTTTTAATACAAATCGAATTGTTAAATCATAAGGACAACGACAAAGAAGAATGCTTCAAAAAAATCATAGAAAAATACAACATTCCGTCAGGTAGCTTGTGCTGCGATGTCTTGGATATTTCCTCACTAGATAAGTATGGAGACTTGGCTCTTCAATATTCTGAAATATTCAATTTTTAAGATATTTGCTTAAATCTAACTGTACCGACCATAATTCAATATATAGTCACGTGACTCAACTTTTTTTTTTTTTTTTTTATTTTTGTAGATTTAGTTTGTTTGCAAAAATAATTTTTCTATGCGACCGATGAGATGTGAAGAGATAGATTTTCATATATTACATTTGATATCAAATATTCATTCTTAAGTAGTAACGAGTACAGAATGGCTAAAAAGAATCAGAATCGTAAAGAGAGTACTCTTAATAGAAAGGGTCAACGTCAAAAAGAAGAAGAGGAACTTAAGAAGTTACAGGAAAGAATAGATGAGATTGATCCAGTCAAGGATGAAAAGTCATTTACTAGATTTAGTGATCTTCCGATTACAAAGAATACTTTACAGGGGCTTACTGAGTCAAACTTTGTCTCATTAACGGATATTCAAAAGAAGTCCATTACTGTTGCATTGAAAGGAGATGATCTTATGGCAACTGCAAGAACCGGTTCTGGTAAAACTTTAGCATTTTTAATTCCCATGATTGAATCTTTAATAAGAAATAAAATCACTGAATATGATGGACTTGCGGCTCTTGTTATTTCCCCAACCAGAGAATTGGCTATTCAGATTTTTGAGGTTTTAACCAAAATTGGTAGACATAATACGTTTTCTGCGGGTTTAGTTACCGGTGGGAAGGATGTTAAGTATGAAAAAGAAAGAATTTCTAGAATGAATATTTTGGTTGGTACTCCTGGTAGAGTCTCACAGCATTTGAATGAAACTGTTGGTATGGAAACTTCCAACTTACAAATGCTTGTTCTTGATGAAGCAGATAGATGTTTAGATATGGGATTCAAAAAACAGATCGATAATATTATTGGACACTTACCCCCTACCAGACAAACATTATTATATTCAGCTACTCAATCAGAAACTGTTAAAGATTTAGCTAGATTATCTTTAACTAATCCAAAAAGAATAGGGATTTCTACAGATGAAGAAATTTCAGCAACTCCTGAATCTTTAGAGCAATTTTATATCAGAATACCTTTAGACGAGAAACTAGACGTTTTATGGTCTTTTATTAAGTCCCACCTTAAGAGTAAAATTTTAGTATTTTTCTCATCACTGAGACAAGTCCAATTTGCATATGAAACTTTCCGTACTTTGCAGCCAGGTATTACTTTAATGAAATTATATGGACGTAATAAACAAACCTCAAGAATGGAAACTACAGTCAAATTTTCAAGGGCTCAATCTGCATGTCTTTTTGCAACTGATATTGTTGCAAGAGGTTTGGATTTCCCAGCAATTGACTGGGTTGTTCAAGTCGATTGTCCTGAAGATACCGCTACTTACGTTCATAGAGTTGGTCGTGCGGCCCGTTTTGGACGTCAAGGTAAATCTCTTCTTATGCTTTTACCCTCTGAAGAGGAAGCTATGTTGAAGAGATTAAATAGTCATAAAATCGATCCTAAATTCATGAACATTAAACTGAAAAACAAAAAATCTATAAGACCTCAATTACAATCCTTATGTTTTCACGACACTATAATGAAGAACCTTGGACAAAGAGCATTTATATCGTATTACCGATCAGTTTATGTTCAAAAGGATAAAGAAGTCTTCAAAGTTGACGAGTTACCAGCTGATAAATTTGCTGAATCGCTTGGTTTACCGGGAGCACCTAAAATTAAAATAAAAGGTGGACAATCAAACAAAGAGAAAAAGAATGCTTCGAGACAACTTTTGGCTTTATCGAAAGCAAACGAAGAAGGTGAAGTTGAGGACGATGGAAGCAAGAAAGTCAAAACCAAATATGATAGAATGTTCGAGAGACAAAATCAAACTGTATTGTCAAAGAATTATTTGAACTTAACTGGAACACAGCTCAGGGATGACAAAGATGATGAAAGTGATGAAGAAGATGATTTCATGTCCGTAAAACGTCAAGACCACGATTTGAAAGAAGAAGAGCTTCCAGATTTGACTATCCCTGTATCCAAAAGACAAGCCAAAAAAGCCCTCTCCAAGAAAGCCAGTGTTGCAAGCAAAGGTAATCCTACAAAGCTTGTTTTTGATGAGGAAGGTGTAGCACATCCTATATACGAATTGGAAGACGAGGAAGACTTTGAGAAAGCTGGTGATGCTAAAGCTCAAAAGGAAGCTTTCGTAAATAAAGAAACTGCTCTTATGAATGAAGCCGATCTTGAAGATAAAATGACCGCGAAAGAAAAGAGACAAGAGAAAAAGAGAAAGAGAAAGGAACTTGAAAAAGCAATGAAAGAAGATGAACAATCTTCCGATGGTGAAGAAGAAACAGTTGTCACACTTGGTAATGCTGACTTAGATCGTGATCTTCAATACTCCAGCGATGAAGATGAAGAACCCAAATCCAAGAAACCTAAATGGTTCGAGAATAACAAAAATGTTGATTCAGAACCTCAAGACAATATTGTCGAGCTTGATGAACCAGAAACCTTGGAAGATTTGGAAGCTTTGACCTCTAAATTATTACAAAATTAATGTACCCATAGACTTTTAGTATAATTTTTTTGATTATTATCTCCCATGTAAGTTTACTCGAATATATACCTAAAACGACTTATTCTGTTACGAGCAGCCTCCGTGTCGAAATTTTCGGGTTCGAAGTTGATTTCGAGAAATTTTGCAACCGCGGATTTCGCAACATCAAAGTTTCTTTCTTCTTCTTCAGTTAAAGTAGAGAATTCAAAGGTCAAGCTTTCTCCCTCAACAAGCTTTCTACCTATGTCTTCTGCTCTATCAACAATTTCGGTGGGGATTCCGCACAACCTTGCACACTGATGACCAAAACTATTTATAGAGAAACCTTTCTTTAGCTGGTATAAATACGTCAAAAATTTGGATTGGGAGGTTTTCAGATCGTTTAATACCTCCATGTAATAGAACACTATCTTAGACAAGTTTATGCTGCCACCCGATAAAAGTGAATTACGTTTAAATAATTCATGAAAGTGAGTAGAACATAGTGAGCGGGGAGTTTTATCTAAATTATTCAAATATAATAGTAGAGCTCCAAAAAGAGCTGAACCATCAATTACATCACTGCCTTTTCCAAATTCATCAATAATGAGAAGAGATTTTTCCGTAGCCAAGAGCAAGCATTTAGATACTTGATTAATATCTATGGCAAAGGTGCTTAGTAGCTTGTCATTCGTTTCCCTTGATCTTATTCTAGTTAAAATTTTATCAACTATTCCAATTTCTGCTCTTTCCGCTGGTACGTAACAACCAATTTGACTAAGAATTACAATTAGAGCCACTTGGTTTAAGTAAACTGATTTTCCAGAAAAGTTGGCGCCAGTTAGTAACATTATTTTATTATCTTGATCCTGACTTAAGTGAGTGTCATTCGGGACAAAATTGGATAGACATCTTTCAGCTAGTGGGTGTCTACCTTTTATTATTTTCAAATCAAGATCATTCAGTAATATAGGGCGGACCATATGATTATTCAGGGACACTTTTGCGAGTGCCACTAAACAATCCAATTCGGTGAGTGCCTCAAAAGCTAGTATGAGAGAAGATTTTTCATTGATTATAGCAGTTTGTATTTCATGTCTGATTTCAATCTCCCTATCACTAACTGACTCGTATATGTCACCATAGCGCTCGTCCAATATTGTTACTACGTCATTTTTAAAATACGCAGTAGTCTCAGTACTGAAAATCAATTCCCAAGGTACACTCTGTAGTTCCACTTCCTTAGACATTATTGAGACAAGAAATCCAACTTGCGGAATATAAGCCGTGTTAATTACGTTTTTCAATTCCAATGGAGCTTTGTGCACTATTTGCTCTCCCGCCTCCTGAAGAATTGATTCCAAGTTATCATATATTGATCTCAACTCATCCAATCTCGGATCAACATTGGAATGTATTTGCAATGGTTGCGAATTCTGGCATGCTTCAAAATCTATGAATTTTGTTAAAAAAACGAGCATTTCCTTGTAAAGTTCGACGTCTATTGCCCGTACAATGTTTTCAATTCGAGCCGAGTTGGACTCACCTAGGAATGAGCATAATAACTCGGATATCTTGATTGAACTCTCAATGAATCTTACTAAAGGTTTCCAGTGTTGCCAAGAATTGTTTCCAGTCGTTAAACCAGATAATGCCGAAGGGACATTTCCGATTTTTGAAAGAAAAGACTGTAACTGTGGCAATAGTGCAAAGTTTTCTGACAAAAGTAGGTAATCAAGAGCATTTTGTCTATCTAACAATATTTTTAAATCGAGCTGAGGTCTTATGATCCAAGACCTTAATAATTGGCTGCCGCAAGCAGTAACAGTTTGATTTAAATATTCTAATAAAGAGTTGCAAGTATATTTTTGCTGGGCCTTATTAGAAGGAGGCAATACTTGTAGAGAATGCAACAGATCGACATCAATGAACATTGTGCCTTCTAAATTTATAATTTCAACTGAACACAAGGATTCAAATAGTTCTGACGGCTCAGTTTGAAGAAATGACTCTGTTAACAACCACAAAGAACAAAAGCATCCGGACTGGAACCAAAGTTAGTATATTGTGCAATTCCCATTGCTCGAAAGAAGGTGTTTCATACTGTAAGCAGCATGTTCGAAAATTTACTTAAGCAGTTTATAATTAATGAAATCGAATCATTTTCCTTTACATCATCTGCTAGTTGTTGTAATAGAGAGGGTAAGATATCTGAATTGAATTCCATGGATGGTTTGATATCGAAGTGAAACTTATATAGCACCTGAAACTCTCCAACTTTTTCGACTACTTCATTAGAAAACCTTGAAGATAAAAATACCCTACTGGGTTCAAATTGGGCAATGAATGATTCTATTGTAGAAATAACAGTTTGTTTTGATACTTCCAAATTTTCTAAAAGATAGAGTTTGCAACATTTCATATCCATACACACAAGCCCAACGTAAGAGTTTTTCATATCAAATATCATTATTACTTGTTCTGTTACTATAGGCATGTGCTCGACGGTGAAATCGGCCAGCATTTTTAAAAGATTAATAACAAATAGTTAGAATAGGCACCTACTGTCTTGAATTAGCCGCTATTTAAAAATTTGATGAAGAGTACTCAATCTCATTTTTTCTTCAAAAATGGAACAAATCTCCACAAAAATAAATAAAATATTTAAAAAAATGTTTATCGTATTGAAATCATTAGATACTTTACAATTATTTAACTTATGCAATTATATATAGACAGTTTTAACCATCGTAGCCTATGAGAAAGATGGAGTAGCAACAATTTTACCCTCAACTTGACCCAAGCGGAACAAACTACCCTCAGGCTTGACTTCATCAGTTTCCATTTCAACGTCTTCTTGATCATTTTTTGGTTTTTCTTCATCCATGTCTAAAACAATTAATTCTTGTAAGAAATTTGTTTCAACACCTTGTGAAACTGATAAATTATTGTCGTTTCCTAAACTAATGGAAATCTTACCTGATTTATGAATATTTAAATGACCTATGAGACCCTCAAGTTGAGGCTTTTCAGATGCAAAGATGCTTTTTGACCCTTCTGGATTCAAATTTTTCTTTCCATTTGCTTCTTCACTTGGAGTATCCACATCAACTATTTCTTGTTCATCTTGAGCGGGTTGCTCATAATCTGGTAATACTTTTGGTAAATGAAACAAAACGAATTTATCATCAGATGCAGTTTGTTTTTCTTTATTTTCATCATTCGTTGATAATGCATCAAATTTGTCCGTAACTAAATTCAAAATATGTTGGTGATCATCTATTAATTTATCGTGTTCTTCTCTGTCTAATAAATCAACAGGTTCAGCTATTTTAGTTTCGAGGTCCGCCTTATGTGCTTTGATTTGTTGAAGCTTTTCTTCTATTGGTTCACTCTTAACTGTTGTTTCTCTCGATGGAAGAATGGCTTCTACTTCTGGACTTGGCTCTTTAGACTCTGGAGCTGGTGTTGATTCTGGGGTCTCACTAACCTCAATTCTACTAGGTCTGACCGGGAATAAGATGGTTTCTTCATCTGCATATCTATATTCTTTGTTCATATTGATTTTGGTAGGATCATCATCATCGGACTCTTCATCTTCCCTGAAACCTTCCTTAAGTTTGGATTGTGGCTTTTCGTCTTTGAGTTTCAAATTTTGCAAGAAATCAGGTGTTGGAGAAACAGAATTATAAGTTCTATCTTGAGTGAAACCGGTCTTCGATGCTCCTGAATTACCTATTGAAACAGTACCCGACGATAATGGACCAGACAGGACAACATGAGTACCAGCATAGTTATTTCTACCTCCCCTTCCTCTTCCTCTCAAGCTCCCACGGCCTCTAGCAGGTCTAGGAGTTGGTTCTTGTTTCACAGTTGGTGCATCTCGATCTCTTTCTTCCTTTGTCTTTCTTGCTACAACCTTTGGTTTGAATTTTAAAGAAGGTTTGGGGCCTGCGGCTGGCTTCTTTGTGTTCAAGGAGTCAAGCCTTTTGGACATTTTGCTTTAAGGATTGTATATTCGTATTTGCCTGGTAGACTTCAATCAAGTAACTGTATTTCAAAATGTTTTTTTTTTTGTCTTTCTAACAATATTTTTCAAACACAAAATCTTACTTTGACTAAGAAAACAAAAAAAAAATATATATGAAAAGAAAAAAAAAAAAAAATTTGCGATGACTATATGAGGATCAATTTGAAGCATCCTTTACTTTATCTTCATTTAGTTCACCAGATTAACATGGCTAGAAAGACGAAGAGAACCGAGAAAGAGGACGAACTCGACTTAGATGAAGTTGACTCCTTCAATGCTAATAGGGAAAAAATTCTATTAGATGAAGCAGGAGATTACTTATCCAACAATGCTGGTGATGATGAACCATCAGATGAAGAGGTTTTAGCCTTACATAATCGTGATAACCAAGGTCAATTTGAAGATCGGGAAGATGATATGGACTCAGATGAGTTTGATGTTGCGGAGGATGAGGAAGGGGCCGAAGAAGATGAAGGCCTTGGCTGGGGTAGTAAAGAAAATTATTATGGTGGTGAAGATGCCAGTGATGATGATGGTGAAGAAATGGCCAAAGAGGCAGTAGAACAACAGAAAAAGCATTTACAAGATTTGGAAATGGAAGATTTTCTTGACGAAGATATGATGGAAGACTGGAAAAAGACAGCTGGTGACTATGACGAATCAAAGGCAACTAAAAATCAGCTTGTTATAAATGAAGAAAATTCAAAAACTCTAAGAAGTCTAGATAAAGATGACCAGCTTAAGCTTTTGAAATCTTCTTTCCCAGAATTTATACCATTATTAAAAGAATTTACTCAACTTAATGAAAAATTAGTATCATATCAAAAATTATCCAAAAGAAACCAATTAATAAATACCAAAATTACTGCATTGTCCAGCTACTTGGGAACCGTCTCATCATATTTTGCATTATTTGCCGAACATTTAAAAAGCGGTGAAAGATTTTTGAGCATGAAAGAAGAACCAGTGATGGAGTCCATATTAAGTGCTAGAGAAGTTTGGAGACAAGCTAACGAATTACCAGAGGAAGAAATTGAAAGTAAAGATGAAAGCATGTATGAAGAAGAATTAGCAGGTTCAGAGTCTGAAGATATACCAGCCACCAACTTTGCCTCTGAAGAATCAGAATCAGAATCAGAATCAGCATCAGAAGTAGAATCGGAAGAGGAACAATCAGAAGATGAGAAAATCAAAAATGATTCTGATAGTGATCTTGAAATTGATATTAATAAGAATCGTAATATTAAGAAAGTATCTAAGAACAACGTTGATGATTTCATTGAATCAGCTACACCTGAAACAGTTGATATGGAGGATAAAAAACGTCGTAAACGTTCTTTACGTTTCTATACTTCTAAAATTGATCAAGCTTCAAACAAAAATAGTGATCGTTATGGGGGTGACATGGATTTACCGTACAAAGAAAGATTGTTCGAGAGACAACAAAGACTTCTTGAGGAAGCAAGAAAAAGAGGATTGGGTCAAACCAAAGAGAAATTGGGTGATGATCTTGATGACAATGATATGAACTCTGATGAAGAAAGAGAAGCTCATGAAATTAATGATGATTATTATAATGATATAAAACAATCCAAACAAAACAAGAAATCGGCACGTCGTGAAGCCCACGAACTTGCTGTACAAGCCGCCAAGGAAGGTAAGTTGGCAGAATTACAGGATTCTTTGGATGATGAAGGAAAAAGAGCTCTTAACTTTCAAATCCTCAAAAACAAAGGTCTTACTCGTAATAGAAAGAATGTTGATAGAAATGCCAGAGTTAAAAAGAGAAAGAAGTATGACAAAGCTCAAAAGAAACTTAAATCGGTCAGACAAGTTTACAAAGGTAACAACAGGGGACCTTATGAAGGTGAAAAGACTGGTATCAAGAAAGGTGTTTCCAGATCCGTCAAATTGGTTTAATATATATAAATTTATGTATTTTAGATTATTTAATGTATAGTATATATTTTTTGCAAGCATGATAATGTGCAGTACTTTTCTGGAATCTTTTTTTTTTTCAAAGACTACTCGCGTTAATAGTATTATATCACTTCTTCATTCATGCGAAGAGAGAATCGATTTATTACTTTGACCATCTCCACTTTAATATTAAGATCCAGATAAGATGCTGGGTTTGGAAGCTAATAAAGATAATGCACCCGAAGTGAAAGAGCCTGAAAAGAAGAAGCAAAGAGTTTCAACAGATGACTTATATCGAAGATCAAGTCAATATCGGATGTGGTCCTTTACTGTAGACTCTTTGAAAGAAACCAAAATAGAGACCAATGAAAGAGGTAGAAGCCAGGCTCTTAAGAAATTTGAAGAGGCAAGAAGTAAAGCTGCATCTGAAAATCCAGAAATATTCGAAAAACATAAAGATGAATTCACTGCTGATAAAATGTTAGAACTATTAACAGTAGATGAGGAGATTAAATATTTACAATATTATTGTAATTCAATTCTTGTTACAGGAAGTTTTTTCAATATGCCAACTCAAGTTAAGGCAACTGCTATGTCATTTTTCAGAAAATTTTATTTAGTTAATTCAGCTATGCAATATCATCCAAAGCATATTTTATATACTGTTTTATTTTTAGCTGCCAAGTCAGAGAATTATTTTATATCGATTGAATCTTTTTGTAAATTGATTCCAAAAGTTGAACCTAAAGATATACTTGATCTTGAATTTATAATATTACAATCATTGAAGTTTACCTTATTTGTTCATCATCCATTTAGACCACTCTATGGATTCTTTTTAGATTTTCAAGCAATATTATTACATCCAGAACCAGTAATGTATGATGTCAATATCGATACATTAGGAGCTTTATATGATAAAGCCAAAAAGTGGTTAATGAATTATGGTATACTTAGTGATGCACCATTTTTATTTACACCTCCACAAATAGCATTAGCAGCAATGTATGATGTTGATAAACGTATAACTGATAAATATTTAAAGAGAAAATTTTTGTCGGATAAAATAGAACAAGAAGACAAGAAATTGGAATCCATCAAAGAGGAAGAGGAAGAAATCGATGATCAATCGAAAGAAACCAAAGAATCACTAAAAGAAGAAAATAAGGAGAAGAAAGAGGAAAATAAGGAGGATACAAAGGAAGAAAATAAGGAAGTAAAAAGTGAAGAAGATATAAAACAGCTACAAAGAGAACAATATGAAGTAATAATTAGAACAATTAGAAAATGCATCAAAATATCAAAGCAGATACCTGAAACCACGAAAGAAGAAAGTGCAAATATTGATAAGAAATGTTTTTTTACTTTAAATCCTAATAAATTGATTAAGAAAAAATTGAAACAAATAACAAAGGAATAATTTATAAGTATGTGTATATTAAGTGGTATATGAGAATGAATGATTAAGTATATAAGAAGAAACTCTTAACGACCAAAAGTGATATCATCAATACGTAAGATTGATTTAACACATTCTGATGCCAAAGTGATTGAGGAAGTACTAACTAAAACTGGTTGTAAAACGTGTTCAGCAAAAGTATTTGAAGCTCCAGATCTTCTAACGGATATACCAGCATTTTGTTCACCATTTTCATGTCTATTTCTTAAGTCAGTAACTACATTAATTGGATTTAAACCAGCATTTTCAGCCAAAGTAGTTGGTATAACTTCTAAGGCTTGAGCGAATTCTTGATAAACAAATTGTTCAACACCTGATTTTATATTAGCTTCTTTCATTAAAATTCTCAGGGCTTCAATTTCTGGGGCACCACCACCAGCGATTAAAGCTTTTTCTTTAACAAGACATCTTATAACACATAAAGCATCATGAATAGATCTTTCAGTTTCATCTAAAACCAAATTATTAGCACCTCTAATTATGACTGATACTGTTGGTTTAATATTTTTTGAATTAACACCAGTAATTTTAACAATTTTTGAACCAGAAGATTCAATTTCTTCAATTAAATCAGCTGAACCTAATCTATCTTCAGTAAAACTATCAATATCAGCAATTGGTTTACAACCAGTTGCTTTTGATAAGAAATCAACTTCATCTCTTTCAATATCCTTAATAACTAAAATATTTAATTTTGCTAAGAAATGTAAAGCTAAATCATTAACAGCATCTCTTAAAATTGATTTTTGTATTAATAAAACATTACATTTTGATTTTTTAATTTTTTTACAAATGTTTAATAAATAAGCTCTTTCCTCTTTTAAAATTTTATCCATTTGTCTATAATCATTAACCACCACATTATTTTCCATATCAGGTTTTGGAGGAGATAATTGAAATTGAATCAAACCAATTTTAGCCTTTTCAATTCTAGTTGGACCACCAGCAGATTTTAAAACATTTTGAGTTAAAACAACCCCATTAATTAATTCAGTATCATCAATTGTACCACCAGATTTTTTAATTAATCTAATATCATTAAGATCAACATTATTTTGTTCATCATTAATAACTTTTAAAACAGAATCAACTGATAAAGGTGATAATAAAGATGAATGTTGAGAAACAATTTTTGAACTTAAAGAAGTTGAAGCAGCTTTTATCAAAATTTCACGATCATTTAAATTAATTTTATGTGACATATCTAATAAAATTTCACAAGTTCTTTTAGCAGCAATTTGGAATGATTCAGCAATTAAAGTTGGATGAATACCTTTATTTAATAATTTTTCAGCAGCTCCTAATAATGATCCAGTTAAAATAGCAACAGATGTAGTACCATCACCTGCTTCAACATCTTGTGCAGCACTTACATCAACCAACATTCTAGCAGCTGGATGTAAAACTGCCATATGTTTTAAAATTGTAGCCCCATCATTACTAATAATAATTTCACCATTCTTAGTCTTAATCATTTTATCCATACCTTTTGGACCTAATGATGTTCTAATTGCATCACTAACTGCTCTGGCAGCTAAAATATTACTTTTACGAACCTCTTGTGGTTTTTCTTTATCTTTGAAAGTAGCATTTGAAGGTGCTGGCCTTGATTGAGTTTGAGCCATCTCTAATTATATATAAAAGATTGATCTACCAATTTGATCTTATACTAGAAAACTTTTTATATATATAAAAAATCGCGTTAAAGAAATATCAACGGCGAGAAATTGAAAAAAAAAAAAAAAAAAAAAAAAAAAAAAAAAAAAAAAAAAAAAAAAAAAAAAAAAAAAAAAAAAA